>CALYLW010000784.1:0-285641 GCA_944989445.1 Ampullaceana balthica | reverse complement strand
AAGGGGGTATGAAAGCCTGGATGGCATGGTAAGATGATTGTTAGGTTTATGTGTGGCTTATTCTACATAGGAGAGTCCTCAAGTGTATTGGAAAGTTTCTGAAGCTTCAATGGTAGGCTAACACCTGATTTCCATCATATAAGTATGCAGTTGCGGGAAATATAGGTGTCGGTGACCCTTCGCTTATGGCTGGATGGCTGACTTTGTTAACTTGTGACTGAAATATTGGGGCGGCCTGGCGGGACTGTCTGGGAGTAGAGGCGGGGCAATGAAAGATTCAATACGCTAATCGGAAGTCTAAATGGTTATAAGTACGGTAGTAAGAGATCGGTGTTAATGATAGGCCGGATTAATTTTGTGTGGTTAGCCGTTTTTGGTTATATTGCGTTAATTATGTTCAAAGGGGTATGCAATCAAAGCAAAAATAAAAAAAACAACAAAGAAACGGAATTTCTCTATGCTAATTTGTCACCTATTATGATGTAGTCTTAACATAAACAACAAAGTAATCTTTTTCTTATCATCATTGTAGTGCAGAGGGATGTCGGGGAATAAATTCAGCTGAGATAATGTAAGTATGTTCGTTCTGCAGATGAGGTCCCCTTTGCGGGTTCGTTAAGTAGTTCGCGCATTTTATTAATTAGCTGGGATTCCTTTTGAGGGATAGCGGATGTTTTGCGGGGGGGCATTTAGTGGTTGATTTAATGGGGTTGCTGGTGTGGTTGTGATGTATTAATCGGAGGGATTGTTTAGAGCCCGATATTGGGTCCTTCCTGGGCTGATTACTACCTGAGTGGATTGATCCTGAAGCAGGGTTCGGATCGAGTTCTTGATGTTGGGATCATCTTTATGATGGATAGTTCGGCTGTTCTGTATGTTATATTGTTCTATTTTGGTTACCCTCTGGTTAATGTGCTAGGGGGATACTTCAGACAATCGGGGTGCGATTTTTTTTTTTTTGTGGGTTTCTGGGGGGGGGGATTTTGCTTGTTGGGGAAGGGTGTTTTTGTTTTATTTTGTGAGATAGGGGGTTTTTTTTTATTCTTTTATGGGTGGGGGCGGCGTATTTGTTTTGATTGTTTTTTATGTTGGTTTTTGGTTGTTTTGTTTGTTTTTTTGTTTTATTTTTAGTCAGTTGAGAGAGGGGTAATACAATTATATATTATATTAATGAATAATAAAAGCTAGGTAAGGTTCATTTACATCAAGTTGAATATGTGTTCTGCTCCTAGCATCGGTACGTGACTTTTATGTCAGATAAAAATCATTTGGTAATAACTGAGCTGCGATCTAGTGCCGCATTTAGATTGTGGTGTGCATTTTGTGTTACTTACTGTGAATAGGAAGTGAGGTTTTTAAGTTTCTAAGCCGACACGGTTTAAAAATGACATAAACACCGAAATTAATAAATATTTCCGGCGTTGCTTATGGGAGTAAGGGCTGGACAGTCCTGTGCCCGCTTATGGCGTACTTATTACGCCGTATGGTATAGAGATGTGCTCCGTATAAGCGAGCGCCGACTTCTGTGGGTACCCGGGGTTTGTTATGGTCTTCGAAACGAACTTGCCTCTCTTAATAAGTGAAGGCTGGGTGAAGCGAGTCAGACATCGGTTCTATTTTCCTGGTATTTATGTTTAGTTTTCTGTTTAAATTTAATTATCATATTGAGTAAGAGACGAACGATGGTCTGGGGGTTCCTTTGACAGGCGGCAGTGGGGCGGTTAAAGGGTGAAATGTTTCGGTGAGTCAGATGTCTAATATGTATAACGCAGTAATAAAAAACAGCCAAGGGGGGGGTTAAGTTGTTACTTATTCAGATTTAAAACTGCTCTATCCCATATAATTCATAGAAAATTTTTCTGCCAATTATAAAAGAGAATTAGAAAAAAAAATAAAAAAAAAACAACTCAGGTTGTCCCGATTGGTATATGTGGAATACCCTCTTTGCTCTAAGCATCCATTGAATTTAGAAATTAAATAATATACAGGTGTTTCTGAGGAATATAGTTCTACTTTAAGGCTGAACATATATATATATATATGCAAGTGGCCATATGGGTCAAGTTCTAGATGTTTGGGGGGGTAGGTCGTTTGTCACTTAATTAGGCATAAGTTGAGGTCAGTGTGCAGTCGACATGGGGTTATTATGGATTTTATGAGTTGGGCGAAAGCGGTTGGGCACGAAGGTATGGCTTTTTTTGTTAGGATGCACTAGTGGTCAAGGGCTGTTTTTGAATATATGTCATTTTTTTTGGTGTGCTAGCAGAGTTGGCAGGTCTTAATTGGGTCTGTATAATAATAATGGTCTGTCAGGCCTTTAACACAACAAATATCGAGTGTGGTTAACTTTGCTTAATAAGTAATAAAATTCGTTGGGAGATAAGATAACGTATTTGGGATTCTGTATTTATAATTTGGGTAGCACTTGACGCAATTAGATTCTACGGGATATGGTTCTGGGGCGGTGTTTTAAGAAATAATCTCTTTAAAGGGGGTCGCTATGGCCGTTACGGAATATTATGTGGATCTCCGGTGTAGTTGTATCCTCTTTAGAAGAAGCTTTAGTAGTTCTAGTCTACCAATAAATTGCCTATCAAATTGTCGATAATTAGCCGTTAACGTAAATGGACATTTTAATTCGGGGCGATTGAAAATCTGAATCAATTAGAAAATAAAAAGAACATATGTAAACGAAAAATATTATTGAATATCATATTTTACTGCCTATAAAAGGTAAGTGTTTGTTCTACTAGTGGTTTTATCGTTCATTTAATTAATTTAGTTCGAGCTTTTAGTATGAAGGGGGAGATATTCAATTGGTCCCCGCACGGGAAGCAGTGCGAGGCCTTGGTCCTCGCAAAATAAATAATTGATGGAAGAATCTTGCTCGTTGCTTAAAGTACAATAATTTATAGCCGAAGCATGGCCGATGGTTTTTCTTCTTCGTTTTTAAGTATAGTTTTATTCCTTTGCTGTTTTTCTTATTTTTGTAATTTTTTTAGTGGACTTACGGTTAGTTTTCAGTATTTTGTAGAAAAAAGCATAAAAAGACGGTACTAATACAAAAAAAATATTTAACGTTTTTTTAAACTTTTCGTAGGGAGATTCTAAACCAAAGTGACGGCCTAAGAGTCCCTATGATGTCTGGTGGGACAGATCATTTATGATGGAAATAGGAAATTTCTGTGAATAGGTTTGGGATTGTCATCTTGCTTATATATATTGCGATGTAGTTTCGGCGAGTCTAATATGGCGGAAGTTTTTCGTGTTTGTGTATTACGGGGGACAATAGTCAGGTTCTGCTGACTGTAAAAATATGTTCCTATTTAGGAATAATTCTTTCGTATAGAGAAAGATTAGAAAGTTTGGATAATTAATGTAAAGGCTGCATAGATCTATAGCGCATTAATATCTTCTGGTAAGCGTTTTTGGAGAAAATTAATTAGCATTTTGGTAGTGAACTTGGAAACTCAATTAAAAATCGTTGTTCGGTTCGCATGGCCAATGTCAGAGAAAGAAGAGCGCTTTGGGATTTCTTCGGGGTTGGAATTAAGGAGTGTGTGCGGTCTGGGGTGCTGTTTCACTTGTCGCCGGAGTTTCGTCTTTTAATACAAGTGTGTCCTGGGGAGCAGGCTCGGCTCTCGGTAAATATTAATCAGTATGTGAATTTTTATTTTTTTGATAATATTATTAATCTGCTGAACCCCTCGGTTCAGGTAATTTGTAGGTAGATGGGGTGAGTCGTGCGGTGGGGTTTTTGGATGCGTCATGGTGGTAGTGGGTCTGTTGTGGTTACATCGTCTGATGGTGGAACGGAGATCGTGAGTGAAATATATGGCCGGTTATAATCGGGATGGTGCTGTCCCGAGTAGCGGGGTGTTTTGCGGGGTTCGGCGGTAGGATCTTAATAAGTCGTGCTTTAAGCGTATTAGGTTTGTGCGTATAATTCGCATGACTCTCCGTAGGAGGTTGAGGCGGGGTTTTTAGTTGGTCGAATGGGCCGATCTGCAGGCTATGAGGGGGTAGGCTGGGTTGTGTGTGGTCGATGCATGTTGGATTGTTATTTTATAAAGTGTAGGGGGGTCGGTCAGGATGTGGCGGGTTTTATCACACGGTTGGGTTAGGGATTTTTTCTTTTTTTTTTGTTTTGGGCTTGATTATTAGGCCTCTATTAGCATAGCCTGCATAGCGCTTTTGGGGCTTATTTAAAGGATAAAAAATTCAATTAGAAAGATAAATCAATATAAATATACTAGTGACCTCTTAAATTTTAATTTATTTGCCTGGTAGCGCTGTAATCCTTAGGGCGGTTTGGTGTCTTTCTTATATATTGATCATATACGGGTGTATGTTTGCGGGTTCTTCTCAGGGTGGTGTGTGGCCGCGGGGGATCTGGGGGTTATCTAGTATACTTTGCGGTGTGGTGGGGGATTATATGGGCTTCGATCGTATGCCATGTATGATGAAGTATTGACTAAAAAGATGGGGGTGGTGATGATTGGTGCCTTGGGTGTGTTCTATACTTATATAGTTTATATGAATTATTTATTTTTTTTTGCTTTATTTTTTTAATTTTTTTTTTTGATTTTCTTGTTGAGTTTGGCGTTTGAAGTTTGCGAATGGTTGGGTTACGCATTGGGAATATATTGGTTTGTAGTTATTGGGAGGGTATTTGATCTTACCTTTTGGATCTTATTTTTAGTGGAGGGGGGTGATTTGGATTTATATGTGAATAGGCGTGGGCCTTTGTTTTTTCATGTTGGCGTTTTGGCTGGGTCGTGAGATCCTATGGATGTACTCGGTGGGAAACATAGCCCCGCCTTTTCGTGATGGGTTCCGCTGGTTTAATTTAGGTGTTGTCTGGTTGCGATAGGGTTTTTTATTTGGGAGGTTGCGTGCGGGGACAAACAGGGGTCGTATGTTTTTTTTATTTAGTTTTTGTGTTTTGGCTTCCGATTGCCGGTTTTCCGGTACGGCATGAAAACGACTTTGTTGTGCGGTCGGGCGTCTGGTGAGCATATTAGCCCCCTTAGTTTGATGTTTGCGGTGTATAGGCCTTATTAGGGTAGCTGGTGGGTACTGGTGTGTTTGGTACTCGGCATTTTGTGGTATAAGAAAGATTAATTTCAGGTGAGGGACGGGTTTTGTTTATTGTCTGTACGTTTAAAGTAAGCTGTATGGGTGGGTGTGTTGGGCTATTCATGTGGTTTTGAGCTGAGGGGTTGTTGGTCGTATGCTTTAGAGTCTCATCCCCTGGGACAGGGGGCACTTTCGGGTCTCCAAAATCTGTCCTATTAGTGTTACAGTTTTAGGTAGCTTCTGCAGGGTGTTGGTGGGGTTGGGTTACTTAGGCGAGTCTTGGGTCTAGTGGGTAGTTGCCGCGATTGTTGTGTGTAACGAGTGTGGAGGTTGGGTGGATTTTTTATATTTCTTGTAAATTGCGCGGCTGCCCCGGACTATCTTGTCCCTTCGAGTGAAGAGTTTAGATTGCATAGTTGCATTGGTTTAGGGACTGGATGTATTGCTGGGTAGTCGCCGCTTGGGATTGTTTTATTATTTATTTTACTTTCTTTTTTTTTTTAGGGGTCTGGCGGTTGGATGGGTCTTTCCTCAGGTGGTCGTAGCTTGGTCGGTTTTTTCCGTTTTTCTTGCTCCGTTGTTGAGTTTTACAGTTTGCCGAGTTGGACATAGCCTCCCTGTTGAGATGATGTGTCCTAGTGCTTATGGGCGTTAGAGGACTAACTTTGAGCGAAATTTTTTTTATATATATATTCTATCATATTCCGTTAGGTTTGTTGCGGTTGCTGGGGGTTTTTTGCATACGTGGTATGTTAAGCTCGTTATGGGTGGCGACTTGCCTGTGACGTGGATTTTTGGTAATTTTCGGACTGCGTATCTGCTTTACCATAATTTAATTCCATAGATTCTACCCTTTTAATCTAGTAGAATTGTTGGGGCGTCTTTTTGTGGGTTAGATTATTTTCTGGAGTTAGGGTAACCACTTGTTGGTCGGGGTTTTAAGGGAAGTGTTTTTTTTTTTTTTTTTTGTTTTTTTTTTTTAGTTTTTTGTTTACATTCCTTGGGTTTTTTGTACATTTGGTTGAGGGGTTTTTTTTTTGTATATTTTAGCTTTATCTATTTTTGTTGTTTGATTGATAAAAGATGGTCTCAATAAAAATAAATATATAATAGAAACTTTCAATATTATAGGGATTAGTAGTCGCTATTCTGGTGGATCAATTTATCCAATATATTGTTGACAAAAGATCTGTCTACATACTGGATATTTGATTTATTGAGGTACCTTGTATTCGACTGATCTGAATGTGGAAGAAAGTTTTTGACAACCCGATAATCTAGTACATTCATTAAGATATCGTGCCATAGGTATCTGTGGTGGCCCGGTGGAGATGGGCATTTAGTTTAGGTAGTGCTGTAGGGTCTGTTTGACGGATTTGGCGGTTATCTCTGTCTTGGTGAATTTTTAGTGTGGCGGGGTGTTTTCTTTCTACGCTTTGTCTGTTGACCGTTGCTGCGTGATGATGTATGGCTATTGGATTTGGAGTATTTGGTGAGGCATAAGTAACAAGTGGGGCGTCACTAAACTGTGTTGTACGTTTTTCTTTTTGGTGAGGGGTGTTAATGGCTTTTGCCGGATCTTATATGTCTGGGCAAGGTCTTACGGGGGTAGATGTTTACTATTGCGTATTGGATAGTTGAAGGCCATATTAACCATTTTATATCTCGTTGAAATGGGTATTCAAAACGCTAGAAATCATATCTATTAGCTACGCTAAATACTATAGTAAGCGAATATTTCTTGCAATTTCTAGAAACTTGAAGGACTGCTATGGGGTGCCATTTATATTTTTCCCCAAGTATATAATTAGTATCGAATGAGGGTTTTGACGTAAAACAAATCGGGCATACTGCGTATTTTATTTATGCATCGAAAGACGCGCTTATGCGGCTGCGACTTTAGTTTAGAGGGGGGTTTGCGGGGAAGGCGCGGGTCTTGTTGCTGGGGGTAGTTCTGTGGGGGCGGGGGGGGTGGAGGGCCGGGGAGGGGGTCTCGCTTCTGAGATAGTTAGGTTGGGTGGTGTGAGGTTGGGGGGGGGGTGCTTGTGGGTATGTGTTATGGTGGGTCAACGTTTGTGGGTGGAAAAGTACAAATGGTAGGTTGATTATGGTGGCGGGTGCAGCTTATTTCAGGTGAGCGGGCGGGGTGGGGCAGGTGGCGCGGGTGCGGGGGCTAAGGGGGATATTGTGTCGTGGGGGTGAGTGGTGTTGTGGTGCCGTATAGTGGAGTGGGGATTAGAGAGGTGTATTGTTCGTGGCGTAGTGGTTTATTGGTTTGTTGTCATGTTGTAAGGGGTGTTCTTATGTCGTATTTTGATTTTTTTTGTGCACTTTGTACGAGTTTGTTTTGGGTTATGTGCTGTGTTTGGAGTGGTTTATGTAATGTTGGTGCGGGGTGTGTGGTGGGGGGGTGGAGGTTGGAGGGGCGCGGGCGGGGGAGTGGTTGGGGCGTTAGCTGGGGTAGGGGTTGATAGGTGGCGCGGGGGGTGGAGGGGGTCGGGGTGGTGTGGTGTTAGTAGGGGGAGTGTGATCTTCGGGGGGTTGTGGTGGGGTGTGGGTTGGGTGGGTTGAGTGGGTGGGTGGTGGGGGTTGTTATTGGGGAAAGGAGTTTAGATTGTGGAGGGGTGTTGTATTGTTTTTTTGTTTTTTTTGTTGTGTGTGTGGTTTTGTTGGGGTGGGGTGTGTTGTGTGAAGGGGGTGTGTTTGAGTTTTTGATTTTGGATGTCTTGAAGTTAGCAGTTAATTTAGTTTTAATTTGGGATTTTTTTTTTGGTGTCAATTGACGTGGTTTGGGGTATTGTCTGCGTGATCTGGTTGGGGTAGTGCTTTTAGGGGGGGGCGTGGATTGTTTTGCTGTGTAGCGGGTGGTGTGGGGGTGGGTTGGCCGGGGTGGGGTGGGGTGTTGTAGATGGTTTGAACATGAGGGGTTAATGTGAGGGTGTGGTGTGTTGGGAAGGTTTGTGGTTGGGTGATGTGGGATTGGTAGGTGTGGGGTTTATCGGGCTTACATTTGAGTTGTTGCCAGGGAGGGGATTAAGCAGTTTGGTTGAGGAACTGTGGGTTGATGGGGGGGTCGGGGAGGCGGGGGTATGGGTTAAACGCGCCCGTGTGTGCTTGTGGTGGGGGGGATTGGGTTAGTCATGGTGGGGCTGTGTTTGTTTTGAATGTTTTGTCGCTTGTACAAGGCGACGTCAGTTGTATGAGTTGTCATTTTCTGGTTTTTTCTATTTCTTTTGGAGCTTTTTTAAGTTTTCTGGTTTTTTGTTTTTCGGGGTGCTTTTTTGTGGGTGGGGTGGTCGCAGGTGTGGTGGGGCGGGTAATTGGTTGGTGAGGGGTGGGTGGGTGTCTTTGGTGTGGGGGCCTTGGTTCTGTTCGTATGGATGTATTTAGAAGTCTTTTGGGAAGAGTAAAATAGGATGGTGGTGGATTGTCCTGAGCGGAGGCGGTGTTTTGGGGTGGGTGCGGGTTTACAGCATTCTTATTATTGTGAATTTGGGTATTTTGCGTAATATTAAGGTTGGTGAGTTTGGGTTGTATTGTTAGTGTAAAAAGTTTGAATGTTACTATTGATATATGGATGTTATCTGTTTGTGTTAGTTTTGTTAGCTTCGTTTCTTCTTCTCCAAGTAGTTTTGCTGTCGAGTTGAGACGGTCAGTTCGTGACAAATGGGGATGGATGTAGCTGGTGCGGTTTGTGTAGTTGGTATAGTTCGGTTCATATTTCAGGATTAATTTCTTTGGGATTGGTTTTGTTTTATATTACTAAATATCATATGATATGGGATGCGCCTTATATTAAAAAAGTATAGAAGTACAAAAGATAGTAAACTATAAAATATAAGAAAGATATAAACTATAAACAATGGCAGAAAAGTTAAAACTGTTCATTAGCAAGATGAACTTTTGTATAGATGAATCGACAATAGAAAAGAAAAAATAATAAAAATATAATTAAACTTAAATGAACGTAGATAAAATAGAATAGTTGAAACTAAAAAAAAAATAAGAAAAAAGATACTAACATATTTGGTTGGTGAGGGACGGGTGGGGGGGGGGGGAGGACGGGTTAGATCCAGCAAAAAAACAAAAAATTAAATAAAGACCCTTACTTGAGCTCCTTTAGATATCTTTGCTTACTATAGGGTACATAGATTGATAGACTACTAACATATTTGGGTGGGGGGACGGGTGGGGGGACGGGTAAAGACTACTAACATATTTGGGTGGGGGGACGGGTGGGGGGACGGGTAAAGACTACTAACATATTTGGGGTGGGGGGACGGGTGGGGGGACGGGTAAAGACTACTAACATATTTGGGTGGGGGGACGGGTGTGGGGGGGACGGGTAAAGACTACTAACATATTTGGGTGGGGGGACGGGTGGGGGGACGGGTAAAGACTACTAACATATTTGGGTGGGGGGACGGGTGGGGGGACGGGTAAAGACTACTAACATATTTGGGTGGGGGGACGGGTAAAGACTACTAACATATTTGGGTGGGGGGACGGGTAAAGACTACTAACATATTTGGGTGGGGGGACGGGTAAAGACTACTAACATATTTGGGTGGGGGGGACGGGTAAAGACTACTAACATATTTGGGTGGGGGGACGGGTAAAGACTACTAACATATTTGGGTGGGGGGACGGGTAAAGATACTAACATATTTGGGTGGGGGGACGGGTAAAGACTACTAACATATTTGGGTGGGGGGACGGGTAAAGACTACTAACATATTTGGGTGGGGGGACGGGTAAAGACTACTAACATATTTGGGTGGGGGGGGACGGGTAAAGACTACTAACATATTTGGGTGGGGGGGACGGGTAAAGACTACTAACATATTTGGGTGGGGGGACGGGTAAAGACTACTAACATATTTGGGTGGGGGGGGACGGGTAAAGACTACTAACATATTTGGGTGGGGGGACGGGTAAAGACTACTAACATATTTGGGTGGGGGGACGGGTAAAGACTACTAACATATTTGGGTGGGGGGGACGGGTAAAGACTACTAACATATTTGGGTGGGGGGACGGGTAAAGACTACTAACATATTTGGGTGGGGGGACGGGTAAAGACTACTAACATATTTGGGTGGGGGGACGGGTAAAGACTACTAACATATTTGGGTGGGGGGACGGGTAAAGACTACTAACATATTTCAGTTTTCAACACATCAGTGGGTGTCTCTTTTTTTCTTCTAAATTTTGACGGGGCGCCATCCCTCCCCAATCCACCCTTCCCCACAGCCAACGCCAAGCACCCCACCTCACACACCCCCGCCACGACGTTCCCTATCTCGCACCATTCCGAGACCCGTGTGTCTCTGCTCGGCCAGCCAATGACAAGCCGGGATGCACACGGCAGCCGGCCGAGAGCCGCCCTCATCACCGGCTCGAGACAGGAAGCGACAAGTTCCTCACCATAGGTTCTCGGCCACGGAGAAAACACTAAGCCCTCCCCCCTCTGTTTCTCCTCGTTCTCTCAAGTTGGCCCACCATGCTCGTGAAATCGTTGTTTTGGGTGGGTTTCAAGAAGGTAGGCCTATTCAACTCACTGGAAGAACACACCCATTGTTCTGTGTTTCATTCTTTGTCTCAAGGATAACTTTTTTTAAAATCTAGAATAAAATTTTCTTTTTTTGTTATCACTTGAATCTTGAACGTTACGGGTGATTGGCGTCATGCTTACATTAGCTTACATAATGATTACCTTTTGGTGAACCAAAATGGTCACTTTCATGAGTTCATGTTTTTAGAAACAGTTATAACAAACAAAACAAAACAAAATGTTGTGAAGTCCAACAGAAGACAGGGTTTTAGCCTTTTTTGAGAAATAGATGTGACAGCTGAACGAGACCTAAGCGAGGGCTCAAACCGCCGCCGGAATCTGAGAGACTGTTGACCAACACCACTTCGTTCGACTACAAAATCAACTTCAATGTATGTACACATTTTCTCGCTTTACCTTGAAAAGTTCTATTTATTTTATGTTTTAATGCCATAATGTATTGCGATCCACTGTCCTCGTTTGTTGTGCTTACATGACTCTAACAGAGAAAAATGTATGACGTCATAACTTTACAACCTCAAATCATGTAGATCTTTTAAGTTGAACTTACGAGAGTATTTTCAAAAAACACTGACAAACCTATTCAACGAGATATCTCATCGAGGTTGGGTTGGACGCAAAGCAAGCATGTTAACATACATCATCCGCTGGAGTTTGGGGGGGAAAAAATCATAATTTGAAAAAAAAATCATAATTTGAGAAAAAAAATCATAATTTGAAAAAAATCATAATTTGAAAAAAAATCTTTATGACCCCAGCCACCACTGAATGAAATTTCTTGATAATGAGGATTAATGAAATGCCTATGTAAACAAAACAAGCCAAAAAATGGTTACACCGAGATTTTTACATCTTGCAAAACGTCACGACCGATGATTGGTGGGCTTCTAGTGACGTCATATCCTGCGTTTCAAAACTGACCAACGAGTTAACCAGCAATTTAAATATCGAAAGCATTTCATTTCAAATTTAAATCTTAAACAATCGTAAGAGACGGATGTTACATGTTTCGAAGGACAAAGTCTATTGTACCGTATGTTGTTTTATTTTTATTTTTTAATCTTTCTATTTCTAGCAGCGTAAATGGAAAAAAAGGAAGATCTATAATTTTTTGCATAACTAAATTTGAATTTATTTTTTTTTACAAATCATAACACTTAATTTTACTTATATTTCTTTTTTATTTTAATTCAATGATTTTCATTTTTTTCCACTGCTATTATTATTATTATTATTATTATGTTAATTAAATTTTGTTGTTTGGATTAAGGATTACTTTAAGGCAAGTTAAACTATTGAAAAATCTAAATCATATTCCCATGAAACTCTTTCATCAGTATCAAAAACTGAATGTTTATTATCAGGTATTCTCGTTTAAACTGGACCACCTTTGCTTGTAGACCAAAAGCTGAAATAAACACCCAGACAGACCTTAAATATTATTTTCATACATTTATGTTATGTCAGTGTTTGATTTAAAATATCTCGTTTAGGGTAATTAGAAATACCTCTTTTGGTTCAAATGAATCCTACAGTTCTCAGATGTTTCTTATCAACACACAGACATTTCATTTAGCTTTTTCCAAGGGAAACAGTTAATAGTAATGACAAGTGGTTTTAGGCAAATGTGGTTGGCGGAGTGTGTGGTTGGTGGAGTGTGTGGTTGGTGGAGTGTGTGGTTGGCGGAGTGTGTGGTTGGTGGAGTGTGTGGTTGGTGGAGTGTATCATCGGTGGAGTGTGTGGTTGGTGGAGTGTGTGGTTGGTGGAGTGTGTGGTTGGTGGAGTGTATCATCGGTGGAGTGTGTGGTTGGTGGAGTGTGTGGTTGGTGGAGTGTGTGGTTGGTGGAGTGTGTGGTTGGTGGAGTGTATCATCGGTGGAGTGTGTGGTTGGTGGAGTGTATCATCGGTGGAGTGTGTGGTTGGTGGAGTGTGTGGTTGGTGGAGTGTGTGGTTGGATGAGTGTATCATCGGTGGAGTGTGTGGTTGGTGGAGTGTGTGGTTGGTGGAGTGTGTGGTTGGTGGAGTGTGTGGTTGGTGGAGTGTGTGGTTGGTGGAGTGTATCATCGGTGGAGTGTGTGGTTAGTGGAGTGTGTGGTTGGTGGAGTGTGTGGTTGGTGGAGTGTGTGGTTGATGGAGTGTATCATCGGTGGAGTGTGTGGTTGGTGGAGTGTGTGGTTGGTGGAGTGTGTGGTTGGCGGAGTGTGTGGTTGGTGGAGTGTGTGGTTGGTGGAGTGTGTGGTTGGTGGAGTGTATCATCGGTGGAGTGTATCATCGGTGGAGTGTGTGGTTGGTGGAGTGTGTGGTTAGTGGAGTGTGTGGTTGGTGGAGTGTGTGGTTGGTGGAGTGTATCATCGGTGGAGTGTATCATCGGTGGAGTGTGTGGTTGGTGGCGTGTGTGGTTGGTGGAGTGTGTGGTTGGTGGAGTGTGTGGTTGGTGGAGTGTGTGGTTGGTGGAGTGTTTGGTTGGTGGAGTGTGTGGTTGGTGGAGTGTATCATCGGTGGAGTGTGTGGTTGGTGGAGTGTGTGGTTGGTGGAGTGTGTGGTTGGTGGAGTGTGTGGTTGGTGGAGTGTATCATCGGTGGAGTGTGTGGTTGGTGGAGTGTGTGGTCGGTGGAGTGTGTGGTTGGCGGAGTGTGTGGTTGGTGGAGTGTGTGGTTGGTGGAGTGTGTGGTTGGTGGATTGTGTGTGGAAAGTTGGTTTGGTACACCTGTAGATGGTACACCTGTAGATGGTACACCTGTAGATGGTACACCTGTAGATGGTGTACACCTGTAGATGGTACACCTGTAGATGGTACACCTATAGATGGTACACCTGTAGATGGTGTACACCTGTAGATGGTTCACCTGTATATGGTACACCTGTAGATGGTACACCTGTAGATGGTACACCTGTAGATGGTGTACACCTGTAGATGGTGTACACCTGTAGATGGTACACCTGTAGATGGTACACCTGTAGATGGTACACCTGTAGATGGTGTACACTTGTCGATGGTACACCTGTAGATGGTACACCTGTAGATAGTACACCTGTAAATGTAGCTATAGAGTTTGAGCATTTACAGGTGAATCCTGTATGTATCACGCCCAGATCTCTTTATAATTACATCTGATATGAAACTAGACATCAAACGAAAAAGAGCGGTCTGTCCATCTTCACAGACAGAACTGTGATCTTTCGTTCGTAATTATTAACTTACCTTAAGTTTGGAATTAAGAAGCTCCGCCCATCTATACCCCCTCCCTCCCCCCCCCACAAATCAAGCAACACCCAATTTCAATTATTCAAAAATATTGTATAATTTTACAAATAATTAAAACGACGACAAAAATTTTCAGCCAAATTTTAAATTCACAATTAAGAAACAAGTAATAAAAACTCGATTGAGTATTTAAACACAATTGCCAACAAAGAATTTCCGATTTTTTTTTATTCAAGGGAAATTATTCTAGATTACATTAAAAGTCGATTCAAATAAGTAATTCTGAAACAAAACACAATATGACGTCATATCCCTTGCACGCTACATGACACCAAGAATGTGTCAATATAATGCGCACCGCTCAACAATCTAACATAAGCATTCACAAAGCGGGAAAACCCCATTAACTATCATGCTAGATTACATCAAAAGTCATTTTAAATCTATAATTTTGAAACTAAACAAAACATTTGCTATCTACAAATTACCGCTAAAATTACGGGAGTCGAACGAAAGGTAATTTTTCAAAAGATCGTTCTCCAACATTGTTTTAAATATTATTAGCTACCGTTTGGCGTTTGTTTCAACCTGATAGATGTTATGGTAGGCGTGAATCTGACAAAATGCTGATATTTTTTCGTGTTTTTTGCATTTTCAGGGAAATTCAGAAAATCTTTTCGGTATTTTTTTTTAGCATGTGCACATCCTTGGGACCTCCTTAACATATTTGCAAAGACCCGAACCCTCTATCTGGTATGGTTCAGTAGGAGTTGCTCTTTAAAGGTCGAAAAGGCTGGCCAGTCATTTCGAATCTATAAACGCAATTCCCAAGGGAAATTGCGTTTAAAAATAATTTATGTTACTTACAAAACATTCTTTATAATTTCCTTGCAGCTTGTTAACAACAATTCAATATTCATAAGTATTCTGAGGTTTGACACAGGTCTATCATATTTCTTGTTTATCTTATTTAACGTAAACCACGAATTTAATCCATCGGTCCACATATTCTCCTCTGTTACCAAATACATCATAATTCAATTACATTTTTAAGTAATTGTTATTTTTACTATCATGATACGCCGAAAAAAAATTAACAAAAAACCTACATACTATTTTTCTGAGTTGGTGATTTTTCGTCCATGTTCCTACAGTTAGACCAATTAGTTGCCCATGTCCCTACGTTAAGTCAAGTTTATTACCCATCTCTAAAGTGAGTCCAATTTTTTGCTCCAGTCTGTAATTAAGTGAACACATTCCCTCAATATTACCTCACCTCTCCAATCAAGTAGATTTGACTTTAACATAATTTCACACATATATATATACGTTTCTCTCTGTTCCACATAGGCACTGACCATATAGCTGCTAATGACCGCCCAGCTGCCGGACAACATCCTCATTGACGTCACACTCCACCATCACGATTTGGTTGAGATGTTTCATCTGGTATACGATTATTTCTTTATTCAATTCAACTCGACCTTTGACCTTTGAACACATCTCACGAGTCCAAGTCTGTAATCGAGTCTACACATCGACGAGGCCAGGTATCGGCTTGTAATCACCACAGATCACTTGGGCGAGTCGCTTCATTGAAATTCGATATTCTCAATACATTTGAAAGTTCCTTTTGTGCACGATATTCTCATTGACGCTACAATCTTGAGACAGCGGATTGAAGGACTGCTTCGGAAATGTTTAGTTTTCGATTACTGCAATGATATAATGACTGTAGATGTTGAAGAAAAAATAAAAGATGTAAAGTTTTAACAAAAGAGGACGAACGTTTTGAAGTCTAACAATCTTGTATCGATACAATTATTTTGAGCACATCCAGATTCGAACCGTTCTAGTTTAACACCCCCCCCCCTAGCCCCAGCATGGCGTTCAATCCTTACCTGTACGGCCACCACCCAGAGACCTTCTCGATAAACTCACTGCTGGGCCCCCACGCCTACCTGGCGGGGATGGGCCCCCTGATTTACGAGCACTATCGGGAGTTCGGGCCCCCGTCGCTGCTGACGTCCACGGACCTGCCCAAGTTTCAGCAGACGTTGAGCCGGTCCGTCACGTCCCACCCACACGCGAGAACCACGTTCCGCGGCCTTGACATCGAGGACGACGGGGTGAAGGACGACCCGAAGGTTGACCTCGAAGGCAGGGAATTGTGGGAGAAATTTTATGAGCTGGAATCTGAAATGGTCATCACAAAGTCCGGCAGGTAGGTCTTCAATTTATTTTCTTATCTGTTAAAACTTGTAACCTCTCTTGGTACTTCACGGTGACAAAGCGCGTTTGCCGACACTTTCCTTTTCATTGCTCGACGATTTCCTGCCATGTTCTCTCCTCTTCCCTGGGAGTGATGACAGTCTTTCTCGATTATTATTATTATTCAACTTTCATCGCCGTATGCGCTGGGTGATTTGTTTATGCTGCTCTTGTGGAGAGGAGGAACTATCAAAGTGTTGTGTGGGTTATGCGCCCTTGCCAGTACCTAAATGCTGTTGTAGAAAAACGCTTCTAGAGAAAGAAAATCTAATTATAAGCTATTATTAGGAAAACTAACTAACTTAAAAGAGCAGTTGAGCTCAATTACGGCGACAGTTAGCAACTCTTCTTCTCTATTTGTTAAGTAAGGGACACAATCTCATAGAAGACGTTTAGTCTCACGTATGATGATTTAACCCGACTGGCCTGCTAGCCTCAAAAGACTGATCGTCAGAAATTATTCGAAGACCCGATCTCTATAATCTCATCCAAAAATCGGTAACAATGATGTTTTACAACATTCAACTTAAAATCAACAATACTTTTTGCCGGTATCGAGAATCGCTTTTTAACAAAAAAATGTGTATAAATACTCAACCTTTACTGGTATCGATCCGTGACTTTTTGAATGACATCAACACTACTTTAGAATGGTATCGCTATCGAAAACGCACTCTTGTCATCGATTCACAGCGTTAAACTTGCACAAGTTTCTCACGACGCAGCGTTTTACTTGTCATAAATACCGCACGGGTTCAATGCCACTCCCCTCCCCATCTCGCACGGAGTCCTCCGAGAGCCCTCGTCAGGTCCTCGGACTGTTCATATTTTCACTTTGAGTTACATCACGGATCGTGAGTTTGCTGTTGGGAAATCAGGGGTGCATCACTCTCGAAGACCCTTTTTTAATTTAATAGCAGGAAAATATCAATAAAAGTTATGGTTCTTTCCAGGATCCTTTACCCCGAAACTACTTTTAAAAAAAACAACACAAATTTTAACAAGCCATCGTCTTTGGTTTGATCCGCACGACTTATCCGAGTAGCGGCAATAGGTGAAATGTCAAGCGAAGCTGAAAGCCATAAAGGTCAATGATTTTTCTGTTAGTAGCTGGGTATTAAATAATGGTGAACGTTCGAATAATGGCTCATAGTCCAATCTTTGAGTAGGATATTAGCTGTAAGTTCAATATGAAGACGCACGATCTTGTGAAGTGGGGCTGCACCTTGTAGGTGGGTGTGAAAGATCACGATCTGTTGAAGTGGGGCTGCACCTGTTAGGTGGGTCTGAAAGATCACGATCTTGTGAAGTGGGGGCTGCACCTGTTAGGTGGGTCTGAAAGATCACGATCTTGTGAAGTGGCTCCGTACTTGGTAGGTGGGTGTAAAGATCATGATCTTGTGAAATGGCACATCATCAAGTAGGTGGGACTGAAAGATCACAATCTTATGAAGTGTCTCAGCACTTGGCAGATGGGTCTAAAGATCATGATCTTGTGAAGTTGCTCAGTATTTGGTAGGTGGGTCTAAAGATCATGATCTTGTGAAATGGCACATCATCCCGGCCTTACGCTGAGGTTTAAAGAGCGTAACTTAAAATATTTTTAAAAATCATCCAGGAACACTCAGAGGTGACCTTGAACTTCTGAATAGTAAACCTAATACACAAACTCTAAATCTAACTTTAACCCTAACTCTAACCCTAATCTAATCTACAAGATTTTTTTTTCGTAAAAAGTATTTTTGAAGGTTTATAATAATTTTTAACGAATATTTTATTGTATGTGTTCTTTTACTAAGCCAATGTGTCATATTGATAAAAGAAAGTTAGGCTTTGATTGTTAGTTGTTAGAATTTTTTTTATTGGAAACAATGTGTGGGTTAAGGGAGGAGGAAATCGGAGATGGGGCAAGTGCCCAAATGCCTTGCTGTTCATCTTTGCCCCCGTGGCAATGATGTTGTATTTTTAAATGTGTAATTGACGAATGAAACAGAGGCGTGTTTGTTCGTGTTGATGAGTAGGTTCATTGATTCCAGAACCGTTAACCTTATTTGGCAAGTGCCAGGATTGTGTGTGTGTGTGTGTGTGTTGGGGGGGGGGTGATTGGAGATGAACCATCCCAGGGATGACACACCTATATATTGTCAAAGTTTCCACCCCTCCCCCCCCCACCGCGCCTTGCCCAGGTGCAATTATTAGGTTCATAGAAACGTGATTCACCGCGTGTCCTACATAGGGGTATCGTCTGCCGGGGACTCACATGCGGGCTATCCCCCCCCTCCCTCCACCCACCCACCACCGCCCATCATTTTGTCTCGTTTGTGGAGCGAGGGGGTGAGTCGTTTCTTTGATTGGCTTTATCCCACCTGGACCTTATACGGGATGGTTGGATGTGTGGGTTGGTGGGTGTGTGGGGAGGTTGGTGGGTGTGTGGGGAGGTTCAGGGGTGTGTGGGGAGGTTCATGGGTGTGTGGGCGGGTTGGTGGGTGTGTGGGCGGGTTGGTGGGTGTGTGGGGAGGTTCTTGGGTGTGTGGGCGGGTTGGTGGGTGTGTGGGGAGGTTCATGGGTGTGTGGGCGGGCTTGTGGGTGTTCCGTGATTGCAGTCGGGCGGATCGCGAAAAGCAAATGAGTGATTCACACTGCGAAGAAGTGTGAGCGTTTTATTTGAATATATTATTCTTATGACATTCAGCAGTATCAGCTACGCTTCCAGTCACGGTTCTTCCTTCGCGTGAGCTTTTTTGCCTCGTAAATGGCTCGCCATTAAGGCGCTCTATGCTCCAAGCTGGAGGAGATGGCTTTTTTTAAAAAAAATTTTGAACTATCTCTTTTGGTCTTCTATTTTAATATAAATAATGTGGTAATTATAAAATTATTTTGTTTTTTAAGTTAATTAATTAGTTATTTCGATAAAACTGAATTGATGATTACTTTTTTTTAAAGACCATAGTTAACTCTACATTCTACTACATATCAGTATTCCACATCTTGTTTTGGTTGTTATCATTCTCCTCGCATCTAGGCAATATCTGGAGTGGAACATTTTTAAAAATTAAATCCTCTGTAAGAAATGATCATGTTTCGAATGCTTACAAATATTGTTCCCTCTAAGGTTCGTTGGTCTGTGTACAAAGTTTTAAAAAAAACCCACACGTGTGGAAAGTTGCACAGCATCCATATTTTGTGCAATGTTTTACCTAATTTGCGGTGCGATAATTCTAAACTGCTGCGCGGCGTCGGTGAGATATCTACGCGGGCGCGCAGCCGCACAGCTTAAATGGAAAATTGCGTACAACACTTACCAGCTTAAAAATTTCCATCTAGGAACACACAATTTTTTTTTCAAAATTAATTTAATTGTATGTCTTCTGAATGTAAGTCATCTCTTTATTTATGTATTGTTTTTACCTTGTAACGAGTTGATCTAGTTCACACACACACACGCACATACACATTCTCTCTACCACCGGGGTCTCACTTTTACCCAGCTTATCTCTGTGTTAAGGACGCTTGGCATTCGTAGGTGTTAAGATGCCCACAAGCGCGTCATGACTGGTCAACGCTGACCAATTTACAGCTCGTCTGCTCAGCCTGTGAGGGGGCGCCGCCATAGGTAGGCGCACGACGTGTATGGGTCGGAGCTAAGACCACCGTCACTGCCCCTGTCTTGCTGCTTACATCAGTTTGACGCCCCTTGGTACTGCAATGTTTCAGCGCCCCAGGTGTCCCATAAATGATACAACCTAAGCGGGTCGTGGGAAGGGGAAGGGAACTTATAATTAAAAATTAATGTTTCAAGACTTATTTACTGCCCCTTATCCTTGCCTCTCTTCCTCATCCCTCCCCATTATTGCGACTCCCTCCCTATTATTCCGACTCCCTCCCTCCCCCTTGTTGTAGAGAGCATAGCCCCTGTCCAACTCATTTAAAGGAACACTAACAAAGTATTTACTTGTTTGAAAAAGTTGGTGTGAGATTTCTGTCCGTTTATTACTTTTGTCTCCCCTTGGCAGTAGTTTAGTTTTTCTCTATATGTTTCTGTTGATTAAAGATTTTACCAAATAATGTGATACTGTCCATACTATATGTTCTCGAAAGGGGTTGGCAGTTTTAAGCCATGGTTAGTCGACGCGGTTTTCAACACATGTAAGAGAACATCGCGCATGAGCAGACGTGGCATTTGAGACTTCATGAGAATACACGAGTCTTCGGACCCCTTTTTAGAGAACATCACTTTTAAGTCCTAGCCCAGGGAAAGTGCCCATTGTTTCCTGTGTCTTCTCTTAAGCCCAGTCCGTGTCGACGAGTAATGAACTCATCAGCTGTTGTCGGGCCAGCCCTCGCCAATGTCCTCGCTCGTTGGCGGTAATTAAAAAAATATTTCTCGGCGTACGTCATTCCCCCAATCCCACTACTAATGTTTATAACGCTCTTGCCCCCGCGAGCCCCACTGTATTGTTGTATCAGTGGGCACTCGCGAGCCAGCCCTCGGGCGACTGTCGGGGCCTCGTCCCGAAGATTACCGACGACAACGAGGCGTTTGTTACCGTGACGGTCAGATGGGACGCCTGACACTGATTGGTGATACCGATATGGTAACAATTAGATGGTGGCAGGGGCGGATCTTGAGAAACACGACCTGGACTTGGGGTTGGTGTGCACTAAAGAGGAATTTTTTTTATAAACGCTAACATCTTGCAATAGCCATACATCATGCGTGTATGCTTCTTTCTCAAATAGCCATACATCATACGTATATGGTTATATCTCAAATAGCAATACGTGTGTATAAATATCCCAGAAAGCCAACGAAAAATCAGAAGAGAATATTCTCCAGAGGATTGGTCCATGTAGCAAAATAAAGAAACGAATAGCTTGAATCAAAGCTAAATTAAACAGCAGCCAGTGTTCCGCTCTCGTTATTCAACAAGAAACAACAATCATATTATATATATATAAGGGCTGTGGAAATTAACGATTAATTTCTCGATTAATCGTTACAATTTTTTATCGATTAAAAATAAAAATTCGATAAAAATTAAATAAAATATTTATAACATTTTAAATTTTTTAAAAATAATAAATAATTATTAATAATTAATAATAATGAATATATTTTTTTTACGTACAAACTTCTCCCACGTAATATTATATTTTATTTTATTACTTTATGTAGACCGGCAGACGTCAACTAAAAAATCGCTGACAGCATCAGCGCAGTTAAATTTAAACATATAACTAGAAAGTTAAGCAAAAATTTTGTTTTTAAGCTAACTGCTGATGGCAAAGTCGAAGATGGTGAAAAAGTTTACTGTGTTCACTGCCATAAACAATTCTCTTTTAAAGGATCAAATACATCGCTGACGTACCACCTTCAGCACAAACATCCGATCAAGTATCAACAAATTGTCAACAAATTTAGTTCAAAATATTCATAATTTTCAATGTCCGTGAGAAATGTTCAGTTTAATGACGTCATAAATTTCTATTTTTGGCTTTAATCGAAATTATCAATTAATTAATCGATAATTTTTCAAAAGTTAACGATTAAATTTAAATTAATCGATAACAGCCCTAATATATATATATATATATATATATATATATTATTGGGAGCCGAAACCGCCTCCATTTGGCTGTTAGCTTAACTTCCTACCACGAGACAAAAGTAGCGTTTTCTACACTCTTATGCGTCTATACTTTTATGCGATGTTTAATGCATCACCGTCTAATTAAACACTGTCACCGTATGTGACGTAATCACTCAATGATATTAAGCAATCACAATCAACTTTCGGCTAGCAATCCGACGGGTCTCGGGTTCGAGTCTCGGTGAAGGTTTTGTTGCTTCTTCCCGGATCAAAATGGAGCCACTGGGTCCATCCAGCCCCGATGGCGGGTACCCGACATCAGTTGTGGAAAACAGGGTGGCTGGGTTTTTTTTTGCTAGCCGCACAACCCCCTCGTATGCCGTGACTAACTGAACCTTGAGAACGCTGCTTCACTTGCTCCTAGGGACCTTCGAGGTTTGAAGGAGAGAAAGTGTGTGTGGCTTGAGGGTGTAGAACTTATTGTTGATTCAAATCTTTCACGGACAAATTAACCATTCGGACATCTCAAATAATTATCATTAAAACATTTGTTTCTCAAATTATTAAATAAAATTCAAAAATAAAAAAGGGGAAAATGAAAAGGTCCAGAAAAGCTTTATTGCACTAAAGATATTTTTTCTGAAGTAATTATGAGAATCCGCCTGCACTTTGGATGGCGTGTAATGCGCTTGGAGTGTTATCAAGGGCGTAACTAGGATAAGTTCCTGTTCTCATATGGGCGTAACCAGGATAAGTTCCTGTTCTTATATAGGCGTAACCAGGATAAGTTCCTGTTCTCATATAGGCGTAACCAGGATAAGTTCCTGTTCTTATATGGGCATAACCAGGATAAGTTCCTGTTCTTATATAGGCGTAACCAGGATAAGTTCCTGTTCTCATATAGGCGTAACCAGGATAAGTTCCTGTTCTCATATGGGCGTAACCAGGATAAGTTCCTGTTCTCATATAGGCGTAACCAGGATAAGTTCCTGTTCTCATATGGGCGTAACCAGGATAAGTTCCTGTTCTCATATAGGCGTAACCAGGATAAGTTCCTGTTCTCATTTACTCCATTTACTCACATCTTTTGCATGCGCTGATGAAATATAACGTCTCTGACTTCCTTCCAATAATCTGGATCACGATTAGGCGCCCTTAACGGGTCACGAAATATACTTTGAGAGTCATTGCTCCGCATCGGGGATTCCGGAAATCGCGTAGCCCACACGTCCACGCCCATTTGATAATGATTTCCTATTTTGACAAACAATAGCTATATTTGCGCAAAAGGTTTTTGTGACGACACACTTCGGCCTCAGTGACTGAAAAATTTTCTTCACCTGGTTGTTCAAAGCTTATGAACCCTGAGAAAGACTTCACCGAACCGTGAAGAGAAAACACGAACATCCGCGAGCTTCCACGAGAGTTAGGGGGTGCAGAGGCGGATTAAGACTGCACGGGGCCCCTGGCTGCAATTCAAACTGGGGCCCTATCCAGCTAGCGTCCCTGTAAAATGATTGCTAGCAGCTAATATAAGACTGTAACTTGTAACTAGATAGTCCATTGGTTCCTTGTTCATAGTGTGTCTGTACTCCGGGATCGGATTCATTAAAAAAACCGAACACAAAGAAATAACTGTTTGCCTGGAAACTAAAATTGAGTGTAAAAAGATAATTTTAAAAAAAGACAAATTTAAAAAAAATATATGACCCCGCCGGGAATCGAACCCGCTACCGCTTGCGCCACTAGACAACACGTTGCCTCAAGACCACAAGATCCTGTGTTTGAATAAAATTTAAAAGATATAAATAGTATTCATTAATATGTTCTTTTATTGAGCCAATTTATTTAATTTATGATATCTTTAGGGATTCATACAAACATTTGTCCACCTTTATTATAAATTATACTAAATTTGGGGGCCCTTAATAATCGGGGGCCCCTGGCTTTAGCCCGTTCAGCCCCCCCTAATCCGCCATAGAGGGGGTGTATTTCCTTTTTAAATTTTAAAATATTTATTATTTCTTTTAAGAAAGATGTCTTTTTTTTTAATTTAAAGTATTATTGTCCATTTCAAAATTTTTACATTATGACGTCATCTTCATTTCTTTAATCTTTGATTTTAACTCTCGACCCCAGTGCGTATTTATGTTTCCACGCGACACGGCCGAATGGTTCTCACGTAAGCGCTAATTGACCCCGCTCCCCCCCCCACCCAACCCTATTCATGGCACGAAACTCCTATGTGGTTCACCAAGTTAATTTTTGACCTCTCCCACGGGACTAGACCCCCCAACCTCCACACGCTGCATGCTGTGATGATGACCCCCCCCTCCACATTTACCCATTCGTCAATTTAGTTATTGAGTGTTGTATGTGCGTCTCCCCTATGCACACGAAGGTTGGGCTCTTCCCATTCCCCTCCCCTCCCCCCCCCTTAGGTCGAGCAGACACATGACGACATAATACAAATATAAACCTAGTAATTTGTCTGACCGGAAAATGTCATATCTTATTACGTCATGTTAATATTTTTAGACAAGATTTTTGTTTAAAATGAAAAAAATTCCATGTATGTTTGTTTTGGTATAATAATTTTTGTTTTGTATTTTTAAAAAATATTTTACTCACTCATTGGCTCTCTTTGGCTCTGGATTTCTTCGCAGCTAAGTTTAATTTCTTTATATTCGTTTTATTTGTTTTTGTGCTTTTGTTCGCTGAAGAAGGCTCTTTGCCGAAGCGTTCGTTTTTTTGTGACGTCTTGTCAGGCTCACACATACATTGTTTGCATGTTATCCATCTAATTATCTATAAGCCTGATTGCAGTCTCACCCACAGCTTATTCCAAGCAGTATAAGATCGAAACAATGCAGACACAGTGCAACTGTTCTAGTTAACAACCAGTCATCTTACTACGTCTGTATACAGTGCAAGTGTAGAAGAAATAATCTAACGGATTTAAGGAGAGCGATTGCACGGAATTTTGTCCGTTTGCTCCATTTTGAAAATTTCAAAATTATTGAAAATCGACAACAAAGAAAATTAAACAAAATGTAAATAATAATTTAAAAAATAATAAATCTAGAAACAAATAATGCAAGGGAAACTATTGTTAAAAATCGGATAGTCGTCCATGAAGGCGGGTTTCCTAGCCTTTCTCCCCTCCCCCACAGACCCCACAATTGTGGTACAGTCCCTGACGTCATCGGTGTTTATTTTGTAATTAAATATAATGATTCCTTGACATTCGGGAGTGGAGAGTAGTATGAAGCCACGCGTGCGGTTACGTCACGTCATTGTGAAGCGAGGGGTTGGGTTCTGGAGAACAACACATTCACATTGTTGACGATTGAGTGGTGGATGGATCAGCTGATTAAAGGGGAGAGGGCGCCAGTGTTTACCGGCACCCCATGCGATAACCATCTCTTGTACTTCTGCCCCCCCCCCTCCCGCTGCCCTCGTTTTGTCATCGAGTAGAATCATTTCTCACGAGACACTTCCATTAGCTGGGGAAATTTTTGTTGTTTTGTTTTCTTTTTGTTTAGGGTCAATGAAAAAAGTGTAATTAAATTAATGGATGAAAATGTGGTAAACCTGAGTTTCTCCGATGGATGGTTTGATTCGTTTCTTTTTCTAAACAAAATTTCTGTATATAATTTTTAATGACTTTATTTAAACAAAGGACACGAATGGTCAATGAAGAGTGACATCACCGGTCTATTCCAGCAATAAAACTCCCTCCCAAAGATTTAATGAACAAAAATTGAAACCCATTGACCCCCTCCCCCCACACCCCCACACTCATACACTTAACCTTCACACACATTCTTTTTTGTGTGCGCGCGCGCCTTATTACAATTCATTGAAACGACTCTGACCCTAATTGTAGGTTTCTCCCCCCACACACAACGCTTTGAACAGAGCCACGCAACGAGGAGCATCGTCAATGTCACGAGGCCACTGTCGAGAGAATACGAGTTGCAACTGTCCCCCTGTCATCTCATGGCTTTTGATTGCAGCCATGACGCCGAGCGGTGCCGAAGGACGCATGGCCGCTTTTCGTAAGAGGGCAGCAACGCTTCGATGCCCAGTAACGAAAGTCGCTTCCCCTTTCGGCCACCACCGCTCGTCCCCAAGGTGTTGCCATCGCCTCCCACACCTCGTGTACTTCTGCGGGAGGGGGGTGTTCAGCATTTGATTTCAGTTTAACAGATTCCCAATAAAAAATAATAACCAAAAAGGGCTCCGATGCGGTCATGTATGTAAATCCCTTAGACCACCCCCAATCTTGAAATCATTAAAGGGATCCCCGATGTGAAAAATGTTAAAGGGTAAACAGAAATGATGCGTCACGCGATTGACAGAAGGCCGTACATGAGTTGCAGCACTTGATGCCCGGACGGATAAAATATTTTCCTTAATGCGTCCACGGTGGAAGATTTCACAATCTGGCCGTACATCACAACATCGCTGTTGCTGATGAAATGGGGGCCGTTGGAGCCGACTCTTTAAGAAATGAGTCTTAAGTGAAATACCATATGCATTGAATAGCCAACAATTTAAGTCTTTTGCCATTGACTTGCCCAAAAGTTAAGTCTTATGCCATTGACTTGCCCTAAACTTAATGTTAAGTCTCTATGTTTAGGTGGATTGTACCTTGCTCTCCGCTACACACACATACACAAGAGATGACACAAGTCTGTGTAACGATGCAATGTTTATTCTACTATAAACAACTGTACAACTGGCTGTCTTGCCTTGACATAAAATACATCTATATATAACGGCTGTATGCTCAAGCATGCCCTCGGTCCGACCCGACCGCTTCTGGGCGACGTTAAACTCAACTCTGTTTTACTGCAACCCTGCAGCTCACCCGGTCTACCCTGACCGGTCTGACCGCACAACACTGTGCGAACTACACAGCCTTCTGCAACCCCCTGCCCTCGTCTCGACTACTCTCTTATAAACCCCCCCCCGACTGGTCTCAACTGACCCTGGCGTGTCCTCTGGTCATGTCCCTGACATATCCCGTGTGACCAGAAGTTCACTCAGACATCACTAGACATTATTCCCGTGATAGGAGTTCATACCCGTCAACAACGCCTTGACCCGACTCCAACACTGGCTCACAACAATCTCACAACAATCTCACAACAATCATTCGCAGTGATTCTCATACCCTGACACTTAAGTCTTTTGCCTTTGACTTTCCTAAAACTTAAGTCTTTTTCCATTGACTTGCCCACAAGTTAAGTCTTATGCTATTGACTTGCCCAAAACTTAAGTCTTTTGCCATTGACTTGCCCAAAACTTAAGTCTTTTGCCATTGACTTGCCCAAAACTTAAGTCTTTTGCCATTGACTTGCCCATATCTGAAGTCTTTTTCCATTGATTTGCCCACAAGTTAAGTCTTATGCCATTGACTTGCCCACAAGTTAAGTCTTATGCCATTGACTTGCCCAAAACTTAAGTCTTTTGCCATTGACTTGCCCATATCTGAAGTCTTTTCCCATTGATTTGCCCACAAGTTAAGTCTTATGCCATTGACTTGCCCAAATCTGAAGTCTTTTTCCATTGACTTGCCCACAAGTTAAGTCTTATGCCATTGACTTGCCCTAAAACTTAAATCTTTTGTCATTGACTTGCCCAAAAGTTAAGTCTTTTGCCATTGACTTGCCCAAAAGTTAAAGCTTTTGGAAACTACATTTTAAAGAGATGAATCTATTGGCATTGGCCTTCTCGAAAATTCAAGCCATGTGCATTGAGTCTCATGGAGATAAATCAACTGGCTCTTCTCTTACAAATGTGAATCTGTTGATGCTGGCTGCTGCAGAGATAAGTCGCCAGAAGCTGACCACTAGTGACACGAGACCATTGCACTGTCTCACTGAGTCTCTGTGACACGAGACCATTGCACTGTCTCACTGAGTCTCTGTGACACGAGACCATTGCACTGTCTCACTGAGTCTCTGTGACACGAGACCATTGCACTGTCTCACTGAGTCTCTGTGACACGAGACCATTGCACTGTCTCACTGAGTCTCTGTGACACGAGACCATTGCACTGTCTCACTGAGTCTCTGTGACACGAGACCATTGCACTGTCTCACTGAGTCTCTGTGACACGAGACCATTGCACTGTCTCACTGAGTCTCTGTGACACGAGACCATTGCACTGTCTCACTGAGTCTCTGTGACACGAGACCATTGCACTGTCTCACTGAGTCTCTGTGACACGAGACCATTGCACTGTCTCACTGAGTCTCTGTGACACGAGACCATTGCACTGTCTCACTGAGTCTCTGTGACACGAGACCATTGCACTGTCTCACTGAGTCTCTGTGACACGAGACCATTGCACTGTCTCACTGAGTCTCTGTGACACGAGACCATTGCACTGTCTCACTGAGTCTCTGTGACACGAGACCATTGCACTGTCTCACTGAGTCTCTGTGACACGAGACCATTGCACTGTCTCACTGAGTCTCTGTGACACGAGACCATTGCACTGTCTCACTGAGTCTCTGTGACACGAGACCATTGCACTGTCTCACTGAGTCTCTGTGACACGAGACCATTGCACTGTCTCACTGAGTCTCTGTGACACGAGACCATTGCACTGTCTCACTGAGTCTCTGTGACACGAGACCATTGCACTGTCTCACTGAGTCTCTGTGACACGAGACCATTGCACTGTCTCACTGAGTCTCTGTGACACGAGACCATTGCACTGTCTCACTGAGTCTCTGTGACACGAGACCATTGCACTGTCTCACTGAGTCTCTGTGACACGAGACCATTGCACTGTCTCACTGAGTCTCTGTGACACGAGACCATTGCACTGTCTCACTGAGTCTCTGTGACACGAGACCATTGCACTGTCTCACTGAGTCTCTGTGACACGAGACCATTGCACTGTCTCACTGAGTCTCTGTGACACGAGACCATTGCACTGTCTCACTGAGTCTCTGTGACACGAGACCATTGCACTGTCTCACTGAGTCTCTGTGACACGAGACCATTGCACTGTCTCACTGAGTCTCTGTGACACGAGACCATTGCACTGTCTCACTGAGTCTCTGTGAGCTGAATCTTATGAAGATGCGATTCCAAATCCGCTGACTCCGGCAACAGAAACAAGCTGATGTATTGTCAATGACTCTGTCACAAGTTGGTGTTGTTGTTGCATTGTCAACGAATCTGTCACAAGTTGGTGTTGTATTGTCAATGAATCTGTCACAGGTTGGTGTTGTATTGTCAATGAATCTGTCACAGGTTGGTGTTGTATTGTCAATGAATCTGTCACAAGTTGGTGTTGTATTGTCAATAAATCTGTCATAAGTTGGTGTTGTATTGCCAATGAATCTGTAACAAGTTGGTGTTGTATTGTCAATGAATCTGTAACAAGTTGGTGTTGTATTGTCAATGAATCTGTCACAAGTTGGTGTTGAATTGTCAATGAATCTGTCACAAGTTGGTGTTGTATTGTCAATGAATCTATCCCAAGTTGGTGATATGTTGTCAATGAATCTGTCTGAAACTTGAATAAATCTCATTAATTTCCTTGTGATGTACCATTCACAGAAACCAAACACTTGAAGTGTATCTAGTGTAAGTACATCTTGATGCAGCTGTCGCCGTTGACTGACTTCTCAGGGGCGACATGCCTGAGTGACTTTGGTGTGACAGGAAGCGAAGATTCCTTAGCTTACCTTTATCTTAAGGTGACGATGGGGGTTTGGGGTGGGTATTGAAAAAAAAAGAAAAGAATTATCAATAGTGATTGAAAACATTTTTAATTCCCCTGTCCTGAGGCAGGGGCGTATATTATCTTTTCGGCATTATTTGGCCGCCCTGTTTTCTATGGCGCCCAGACCATGTTGCGTTTCTTAAACCACCGTTGAAAAGCCTCTGTTACAAATTGTATTGTCCATGGGAGTTTCTAAAAGAATAACAAGTATGTGAGTGATATTATAACCTTGACCTTTTTTAAAACTACGCCTTGTCTTTGACACCTAGGGACCTCGGGCTGACCGTAGACACGTCTTGGTCAGCTGTGGTCATTTACTAAGTTTGGACATTCGCTAAGCTGGAACACTTCTTTTAAACCTTGGACACTTCTTGCTCACCTTTGACACTTCTTGTTGACCTTGGGCACTTCTTGCTAACCTTGGATACTTCTTGCTAGCTTTGGACACTTCTTGGTTAGTTTGGACACTTCTTGCTAAGCTTTGAAACTCCTTTTTAACAGTGGACGCTTCTTGCCAACTTTGGACACTTCCTTCTTATCCTGGACAATTATTTCTAAGTTTGGACACCTCTTGCAATGTGAATTTTCAAGTCTATTAACAACAACAGTAATACTAGTATGTATGAGGTACTCGAAAAGATCTAGAGTTTATTTAAAGGGAAAGCAGATGAGCCGGTTTGAACCATACACCTTTGACAATCTATGTCAATAGTATTACATATGCGAAATAATGATTTAAAATGTGATTAGGATATTCTACATAGATTCAGAAATCTGCTATGATTCTATACCGATGAACAATAACAACAGCTAAAAATAGACTTGATGCGACGTGTGTTTAAAATAGAGGCTTATATCTCCCCCACTTTGTTCTATTTACAGACACAATAACAAATAAAAAACAACAACAAAGGATTCACGTTTCAAAGCCTCCCTGATGTTATCATATAGCTAAGTGCGCTTCTAACAAGTTAAATATGGAGGTGAAAGTGAGGGGGAGGGGAGCGAAGAGGGGTACATGTATTTCAAGAAAGAAGAAAACAACTTATCTCTGTAGCTAAGGGTATTATTTTGTAACCGCCTCGGGAAAATATATACCAGAGAGCCCTTTTCTATTAGTAGCGCCAGATGTTAGATTGTGTCAAAAACAACTCGAGGTGGGGTGGGGGTGCTCGGGGGGGGGGCTGAAAAAAAAATCCGGTAACAAATTTGATGTCAAATTTAAAGACATATCGCAGATTTTTTTTCGTAAGCCTCATCTAGGTAAGGGTGTCTCCTCGGCTGGGTATAAGGGCCCCCACCCGTAATCGACCACCCACCGAGTGGACCGCTGATCCGTGTCATAGTGTCCGTTACGCTCTGCGCCGCACCGTTGTGCACCATGACAAAAAAGACCGCACCAAGAACCACGGTGGGGGTAAATTCGCCGCGCCCCATTGTGGAGTAAGCCCCGGTTTAATGACAAATCCAATCAACACTCATTTGCTTTTCATTTGATGGCTAAGCCCGGCGCAAGGGCATGACGGAAACGGGTATTCCCGTGAGCGACCTGAGGTCAAAACCCCGAGCCGAAATCAGCCGCGACGTCAGATAAGCTGTTGTTTCGCGGGATTTAGTCCCGGGTTCGGGCTAAACTATGTCAACAGTACAACGAGAATCAGAGACAAAAGCACAGGTTGCCGTCAAATCCCGTTGTTTTAGATCGCCCGTAGATTCCTCGTCTCGATTCCGGGGCCGATAGATTCCTGCACCTGAAAACCAAACCAATGATGTGAATCGTTGAAGATAACTCTCTTGGCTCTGGGGGGTAAGGAGTTGAGTGGTTTCCCCTTCGAATGTTGTTTGATTGGTATTCAATTTTAATGGGTTTGGTAATTTTAAAAAAATTTTATTTCAAGGAAGACAAACCAGAGACACAGCCAGCGACATTTTTTGTATACTTCTGGGAAGAAATCAAAATTTATTTAGACTTAGAGTGCAAACTAAATTGTGGAAAAAAATGTATACTTTACTTAATTAATAGTATGTTGTATTTTTAAAATTTATAACAAAGATTATAATATTGATAAATTTTTGTTATTAATAATTATCTATATATATATATAACTAGAAAAATACCCGCACTTTGTAGCGGGAGTGTGCTGACCCTTTATCCAAGTATTAGTAGCTGGTAATTACAATTTTTATTTGCCAAGTTAAATTTCAGATTCATCTATTTAGTTAAAATCTTATGAGAAACAGAGATATGCCATTTTACCGCGTGAGTTGTTTTCACTTAATGCAGTGCCTTTTAACATAACCTTACTATTTAAAAGATATGATTTATTAAATAATGATTCTTGCCGACCATAATAAATAAATTTAGAATTTCATTCCCACTTGTACAAAATTAACATAACTTATAGGTTTTCCGAAAGAGCTCTACAACCCTCGTCACTCAAAATTTTAATATATAATTACGAAACTGCGTCGTATCACAATTGTAAGTTATATAATATTTGTAACCAAGTCTGTGAGATAAAGAACATGTGGCACTATCCCTTTAAAAGGCAAAAGCTAAGTGACTCATAGCGCAAATAAACAAAATTATAAATGTACTTTCTAAAATACTTTTTTTTAAAAAAAGATCTTATTAAAATGAGATAAAAAATGTGCGCACCATATTTAGACAATATAGAAAGCTGGCCGCATAAAATAAAGTCTTGTTATTAAGTAAATACACTGGGCCAAAATAATTCCTCCTTTTTAAGTATTCATAATTGTTTAAACAGGGAAATAATATTTAACATTTTTCATGTATCTATATTTTACGATTTATATTTACGGTTTGTTTTATAAGCAAAGTGTATAATTTCAAAAAGGAATCTTTTTTTTTGTTCCATATTTCGGATAAGGCATCATATTTTGTAAATTATATTCAATGCACACACACACACCAGATTTTATATCTGAAAAATAAAATATAAATGAAAAAAAGATTCAACCGTCTGTTAATAAGCGCATCTTAAAAATGATTAAAAGGCAATTTTAGAAATGGCCTATGCTATTCTGAATACAAAGGAATGAACATAAAAACATATTCAATTCGCAATTCATATTAATTAAGCGTTTTCAGAATCACTACATTAAATTTAGTCAACTTTTGTTAATACGTTCGGTAGCGAAAGTTTATAATGTGTAGTGTATATAAAGCTTAAGTAAACTGTTTTAAAGTGTAAGTTTATTTGACATAGGCCATCACTTTTAACATAAAATAAACTCGCTACATCTATGGTTTTTAATAACATGTCGAGTTATGAATGAAATTTTTAAAAATCCCAATTTTATTCATTGCATGTAAAATATTAATACAACACATCGTGAAAATAATTGAAATAAAATAATTTAAACGCATATGTAATATATATAAATATATATATATATCACTTGATATTTTTATGTTTGTTTGTTTGTATCCATTAAAAAAGGCCACTGCTTTGTTGTCATTTTTCCAAAAGATCTCTTCCACTGTCGTCACTAAAAATCTCTTATATATTTACGACACTGCATCGTAACACAATTGTAATTAATACAATATTTGCACAGCGTCTATGAGATAAAGATAATAAAGATAAATAAAGAAATTAGGCTATATTCCTAATTTTAAAAAAACAAACAAAACAATTCAATTTTATGTTAAAAACGCATGTGAAACCATGACAATAATTGATTTTTAAAATGGCCTATGTTAATCCATCATCAAAGGAATGAACATAACATATTCAATTTGCAATACAAAATAATTAAGCGTTTTCAGGATCACTTTATTTAGTTTAATCTACTTATGTTAATAGGTCCGGTAGCCTAAGTTTAAATAGTATAAGTGTTTAGGTTATGTAAAAGACAATAGCTTATGTAAAAGACAAACAAAATATAAATGTTATATTAATAGGACACAGCTAAATTTAAGATGCGTACACGAAAATGTGCGCACAGTAATCAGGCGATAAAAGATTTTAGAACGCGCACCGCTAAAAATGAAACCTTGAAAAAAATACTGACACAATTATTACATAATTAGGTTTTTATTAAATATCGAGTTATGGAACAGAAAATAATTTTTAAAAATTCGCAATTAAATTTGAACGTGTTAACAATTAAATCTAATGCATCGTGTGGCAGTTGTAATTAAATATGTTTACGTGTCTATCTAATATATAGAAAGAAACAGTAAAGAAAATGACAATTCTTTGTACTACACAGCTCAAATTATGAAGCGCACCGTAATTAGACATTATAAAAATTTTTGAATGCGCACCGCTGAAAATAAAGTATTGGGGTAAAAAACGTCACCAAAAGTAACTCGCTTTGAACGGCATTTGAACGTCCGCGTAAATTTGTTCAATACAGAAATGAGGTTAATTTTTTTATTCTTTGTCTCTGCATTTTCTGATTATTTAATTTACGGCATTCGGGCAAAAGGGACAATTACAAAAAACTAACTTAAAACCATCTTCATGCAGGGTAAAAGGAACCGTCCTGCCAAATTTGGTCCCCGTCCGTCATTTGGTTTTTCCGTGGCTGTCTAACAGAAAGTCGAAAAGTGAAACATACAAACATACAAAAACCAACTGAGCTTTATATATTAGATATAATTCACCAGAACAAGATCACGAACGAGTAGTGTGCAAATAAGCACGACCCTCGCTTTGGTCGACCAATCACGCGTAGTGCGTTCCAAAAAAAGGAGTGGGGGGCATGTCTCGAGACCAACAATGGTTCTTGCCTTAAGTTGAGTTGTTCCTTCGTACAACAAGATGTTGTTGGTAGTGTAGTGGTTATGACGTCCGCCTTACACGCGAAAGGCACTGGTTTCAAGCCTCAGCGTTAACATCATTTTTTAAATTTTAAAAATGTTTGTTTGTGCCCTTTCTTTTCCTCCTTTTTTTGCGAACATAGCTGACCCTCGCTAGGATCGGCCAATCACAATTTAGCAGCAAGCTAGGTTGGTTCAGGGTTGGGGCAGGTAGCTAACCGCAGTGTGCATGTCTCGAGACCATCATTACGTCAGCGATGCCCCCCCCCCACCGACGTTAATTCGCGTTGTTCTGATTTCTTCGCGCTGTAGTTTGAGTTCGCTCTCTCCCCCCTTTCTTTTCACTCTCTATGAGCAAGTCTGTGGCGTATGCTACGCCACGGGTCGTATCTAGTTTATTTATATTTTATAAAAATATTTGATTTTTTAAATATTTTTTTTAATTTTTACAAGTTTTCTCAAAATTTTAATAGTTGGATGCTTCCTGTACGTTATCCTCCGGCTTTGTGAGATTGGCTAAAAGGTTGAATTCAAAGCTTCCACTTATCCATTTTCATAACAATCCAAAAATCACTTTACAAATTCATTCTACTCAATTATTTTTGAGATATTAATACTACGCAAACAAAAAATAATAATAAAAAATAAATAGTATTCATAATTTTAAAGAGAAAATTGGGTCAGTTAATGGAAGTAAAAGGACATGTAACATTGCTCCCATTTGAATAATGTTTTTGAACAAATATGGGGGGGGGGTGAAATTTTTAAGTTAAAAGGGAGACATATAAATTGAAAACAAACTTGCGACCCCGCTTTTATAACTGGAAACTAAGAAAAAGTAAATTTAACTGTCAATTTTAAAAAATGATATACGATACAAAGAAATAAAAAAACAACGTTTGGCCAATGAAAGATTTTCAGGAAGTTCACAAAGTATTTTTCAAATTTTCCGACCTTAAAAATACTATAATTTCCTGACACCCTGATTCTCTCATTTTTCTATCATTACATTATGAGAATACCTCTAGCTATACAAACCGCATTTCCCAACACAGCCCTTCTGTAATAACCCCCCTCTCCCCCCCCCCAACCTAATTTCTTTGCCCCTTCGACCTGGAACGTATTGGTTTTGGTCTCCTGGTCTAAATATTATTCTGGTCTCTTAGTCTCCTGGACTTTTGGTGTAGATGGTATTCTAATCTCTAGATCTCCTGGTCTTTTGGTCTCCTGTTCAAAATGGTATTCTAGTCTTTGGATCTCATGGTCTTTTGGTTTCCTGGTCTAAATGGTATTCTAGTCTCTGTATGTCCTGGTCTTTTGGTTTCCTGGTCAAAATGGTATTCTAGTCTCTGGATGTCCTGGTCTTTGGTCTCCTGGTCAAAATGGTATTCTAGTCTCTGGATCTCATGGTCTTTTGGTTTCCTGGACTAAATGGTATTCTAGTCTCTGGATCTCATGGTCTTTTGGTTTCCTGGTCTAAATGGTATTCTAGTCTCTGTATGTCCTGGTCTTTTGATCTCCTGGTCAAAATGGTATTCTAGTCTTTGGATCTCCTGGTCTTTGGTCTCCTGGTCAAAATGGTATTCTAGTCTCTGGATCCAATGGTCTTTTGGTCTCTTGGTCTAACTGGTATTCTAGTCTCTGGATCTCCTCCAATTGTCACCTGTTAAAAATGTTTATTTCTTGAAATGACTGTATTGGTAGAACTAATGTACAGTTCCCATTCCAGGTCATTAGCGGCTAGTTTTGACCTTGACATCTTGACCCCCTAATATTGTTTACTTCCAGACGGATGTTCCCGCCCTACAAGGCCAGAATCAGTGGATTGGACAATCAGGCTAAATATATCCTTTTGCTGGATATAGTCTGCGTGGACGATTGCAGGTGAGTAGCTATCTATCTGTGTTGAACACTTCATATGTGCATCTAAGTTTTTTATCACACAAAAATGTAAAAATTTGATCAAATTTTTTTTCCGCATTGAAGAGTGAGGGTAAATACCGGTGTAATGATGTTGTGTGTGTGAACAAATGCAGGTGAGAACCGATCGCGTGTGTTTTGATGTAAGATTATAAGACCCGGATGACGCCAGCACAATAATCCAAGAACAGTTTCATCGGACTTATCCACACACTAACACCGTCTATTTGTAACAGGGATTGACTTTGATGTGTCCAGATATGGGGACGGGGAGGGGGAGGGGGGGGGGAATATTCCTCTGATTTGAAATCTGAGTTTAAGTGTTGATTATCTTTTTACCGTATATTTCTTGTTAAAAGCCGCAAACACTTTGTCCAAGTTGGAATGTGAGACTTTAGATTAACCCATGACAGCTCGTGGCATTTTCAAACATCGTTTAGTCTTGTTCGGACTATGTCTATGTCTGTGTTTATGTCTATGTCTATGTGTTAGGATTAGGGCTAGGTTTTAAGCTAGAGTTAGGATTTTGATCAGGGTTAGGTTTTGGGTTAGGGTTGGGTTTTGGGTTAGGGTTAAGTTTTTAGGTCAGGGTTAGTTTTCTTGGTTAAGGCTATTATTTTGAGTAGGGTTAGGCTTTGGCTTAGGGTTAGGTTTTTGGTTTATGTTTACGTTTTTGGCTGCAGTAAGGTTAGGCTTAGGTGTTTGGTTATTGTTATGGTCCAGGTAAAGGTTAAAATTTGAGTTTGGGCATTTGTCTTTTAAGCGACGCAAGGAGTAGGTATTAATTACATTTAGAACAAAGCTGCCAAACCATCCGACACTTGCCAGATTATGTTCTGGTTGTCTCCAGGTACAAGTTCCACAACGGGAAGTGGATGGTTGCCGGGAAGGCTGACCCGGAGATGCCCAAGCGGATGTACATCCACCCCGACTCCCCCTGCACGGGCGAGCAGTGGATGCAGAAGGTCATCAGCTTCCACAAGCTCAAGCTGACCAACAACATCTCTGACAAGCAGGGATTTGTGAGTAGAGTTTAGCGATGACATTTTTTAAAAGTTTTGTTTTTCCTTCTGTTTCCTTCCATTTATAACTTGGAGGAGGATCGGGTTACCATAGTGTGTTCTTTTACTCTCTCTGTAATGTGAGAAATTTGATTTCATTCAGTGTTTATTTGTTTAAAAATTCTTTTGTCTTAAAAAAAAAGGGGGGGGGGTACTCTTCAGGGATAAGAGAGAGTTGGAAGTATGGTTGTTAAACGATAATCGGAAATCCGATTATCGATTTTGAAAGCGATAATTGGTTTTAAATTTCCCAAACCAATAATCGAATTTAATTCGGCTGGATTTATAAAGAGAAATCGTGGGGGAGCCGAAGCCGGAGCCAGATTTGTAAAAATTTCCGGATTCTGGATTTGCCGGAGCCGGAGCTATTATATTTTTTATACATTTTATCACTAAACCGGCCTGCCAGATCTGGCCGGATTTATGAAGTAAATTTCTGCCGGAGCAGGGTTTGTAAAAATTGCCGGATTCCGGATTTATACCGGAGCCGGAATCCGGTACATCCCTATTTTCTATGAAGTCAGTGGTAAAACGATAATCGGTTTAAAATCGGATTTACATAACCGATAATCGGTTTGCCAACAAAACAAAAAAAAACACGAAATTGACAACCCTATATAGTTGGAAGCATAACAATTATAAAAACGACAACAAAAACTACAACAATTAAATTAGAGTAATTTCGTGTTACAAACAGATTAACGCCGCATTTTATTGTTGAGTCTTTGATCTTACCCATTCGGATTCTACCTCTCTAAAATTTTGTGGCCATTCTGGACTTTAACTTACCTTTTGAGACCGTCAGTCGACAGCATTAAACACGAACCCTCTGTATAAACTAAGTCCTAGAGACATCGTGTTAAACAAATACATAATTTTCACCAGCACAAAAAAAAACAAAACAACAACACAAAATGGATTAAACGAAACAAAACTGTAAAACTTTGGCGCTTGTCAAAGAGCTGAAAGCGCCGTGCGCAGAGAAATCCAGGGAGGAAATTCAAACAAAACCAGATTAATTTTCTCCCTTCATTTATTTCATTAAGCCTTTTCCACCTTTTCTTTTTCCTTTTTTTTTCCGTTCGGCTTGCCTCGTCCACCGGGACAGAATCCATATATTAACCCTCCGTTGACGAATGGCAGGATTTCAAAGCATTAACCCTTTGACTGCGACCCAGCGGCACAGGTGTTCTAGATTCCTCAGTGGTTTGGTGTCCTGGTCAGAGAATTAATCGAAATGTTGCGTTGTACCAGGGACCGCAAGGATCTGGGTCCTAGGTCTCCGTCGGGGGGTCTGTGCAAACCGTCATCTCATTCGCTGGAAACAAATTTCACGTTTTTTTTTAAAAATTGTTTTTTTGTTTACATGTCGCACAGATCTACATGCTGTAGACACGGACCCAGCGGACGTTATCCTTTATATAGGGTCAGGGTAGGAAATCCCGCGTGTAATTATGAGACACTTTAACAGGTGTTGGGTTAGGGTTAAGGTAGCAAACACCGCGTGTAATTGTGGGACAGTTGTTGTGTTAGGGTTGTCTCGTCTCCACACACAACTTGCCACACCACCACTACCCCCCTCAAATCCCCCACCCCCTACCCCTGGCTCCATTTTAACCGACTTTTATTACCCACTCCGTCTGTGAGGCGCTCAAAATAAATAAGTAGTATCGTGTTCCTTATCCCTCTTAGGTTAATGCCAAAGTTACTCGTCTCTGGATACATAATAGATATAAACTATTTCTTTTCTTCTACTTCTTGTTTTATATTGGTTTTAATATCTGCTCCGAACTCTGCGAATCATCTAACCCAAACTCTACCCAATCACTGACACAATCTCTACCCAATCTCTACACAATCACTGACCCAATCACTTACCCAATCTCTACCTAATCATCTAACCGGCTAACCCCATCTCGTAAGACCTGGCTTGCCTCCTGTCAACAGACCATCCTCAACTCGATGCACAAGTACCAGCCGAGACTCCATCTTGTCCGAGCAGACGACATCCTCAAGATCCCCTACAGCCCCTTCCGCAGTTTCGTCTTCAAGGAGACGGTCTTCATAGCGGTCACCGCGTACCAGAACGAGAAGGTCAGTGTACGTCTGCATGTGGCATGTGGTGACAGCTGTTGAACAAATTGGCTCAAAGTTACAATACATGTGTCTCTTGTAAACAGGGCTGTCAATATAAGGAAAAATACATGTGTCTCTTGTCAGCATGGCTGTGAATATAAGGAACAATACACGTGTCTCTTGTCAGCATGGCTGTGAATATAAGGAAAAATACATGTGTCTCTTGTCAGCATGGCTGTGAATATAAGGAACAATACACGTGTCTCTTGTCAGCATGGCTGTGAATATAAGGAACAATACACGTGTCTCTTGTCAGCATGGCTGTGAATATAAGGAACAATACACGTGTCTCTTGTCAGCATGGCTGTGAATATAAGGAACAATACACGTGTCTCTTGTCAGCATGGCTGTGAATATAAGGAACAATACACGTGTCTCTTGTCAGCATGGCTGTGAATATAAGGAACAATACACGTGTCTCTTGTCAGCATGGCTGTGAATATAAGGAACAATACACGTGTCTCTTGTCAGCATGGTTGACCAGCGCTTTTTCAGTTCTCAAATCAGATTTATGCTTTTAAGACTCTGTTTGTAAACCAAACCAACGATTGATAGCTTGCACATCACGTGGTTTGTTGTTTTTGTTTCAGATCACCCAGCTAAAGATCGACCACAACCCGTTCGCCAAGGGATTCCGTGATTCAGGGGGAGGCAAGCGAGAGAAGAAGTGAGTCCTACCTCTACACGAGGTTTAACCCCCCCCCCACCCCCACAAATCAGCTCAAGGCCACCCTTGTATTTCGTCGAAAATCTCATATACAAGGGTGTGGGGGAGCCACTATCCATACCTCACCCCCAATACATTTTACTTTTTATTCAAATTAACACTTCACTCGCCCCCCCCCTCTCCGAACAACAACAACAAAATCATACACATTTTTTGACCTATTGATTTTAAAATTAGTACATTCAACCCTTTGACGCTACAGTCCATGTAAGACTTAGGAGGCCTGCCTCACATCCTACTTCAACTCAGTCCTAATCAACGCCTCGCTTTACCAATATTAGATGCCCAGTTGTTGTAGATCTTTCTATACATCATTTATCCATCTAAGGGGTTTTGGTGGTGCACCCTCTTTGCTCCTCTGTCATTTGAAGGGAAAAAAATCAAAGTTATTTATTTTTCATTTATTTGTTTATTTAATAAATTATTGAATCCATTTTCTGTGTGTGCGCCAAACTTAACATCCTTAGAATAAGTACAGTATTTTCTTTGAATCAAACACACGGTCTAGTCTAGTGCTCCACTATAACTAGCACTGAACACAGTATTGTCTAGTGCTCCACTATAACTAGCACTGAACACAGTATCGTCTTGTGCCCCAATCTAGCTAGCACTGAACACAGTATTGTCTAGTGCCCCACTCAAGCTAACACGCACCAACTAAAGCTAAAGTTCTATGTCTTTCAACTCAGGCGGCCAACAGTTGGTTCCTACTACTGTAAGGACAAGCTCGACCGCAGCGTTGCTGACGACCAACGCGCCCCGCGGTCAGCAACAACAACATCCGGGACTGACCGAGTCAGAGGCGACGATAGCAGAAGGTCTGAATGGAGAACTGCGCCGGCCAGCGGAAGTGACGTAGCCCACGGGGAAGTATCCGGAAGTGAAGTTTTTCTAGACAAAGGTAACTATGTGGCGATCCACAAGAAGCAAATAACAACAATAAAAAATATACAAATAGTATATTTACCTATTAGTCGACTTTTTTTTCTTCAAATCCCATTAAAAATATAGACTGACTTTCATCTGACAGACGGTATTACCTGTCATTTTACTAATTATAATTTCACAGTGGCCAAAGAGTCTTCTCTTTTTTCTCCTTTTTTTCAAGTTAACCATTTTTGTTCAAAAAAAACACACCTGGCTAGTGTTTCCTTAACTATATTTAGCTTGTCTAATCTCCAATCCATAACACAATGACTGCAACTTTATCATTGTGGACACTGTCTTATATTTTCTTCCTCATGTTTTGTAAGTGAGAACGAATCCTGAAGAGAACGTTTTGTTTTATTATAAATAACAATAAAATGCTACCGTTTTTCAGATACCTGCGTTTATACTCAAACACTGCTGACAGCAGACGATAAAACCTCTCGCCGTGATCAACTGACATCGTCGTCTCCACGCGGTGAACTGTCATCGTCCGCCTTACCCCTAGAAAGAATATCTTCCTCGAGGAAGAGACGTCACAGCAGTGGTCACTCCGACGGCGAACACGACAGCGCCACCATCGCGCGTGTTAAAATGTCGTCACCAAAAAGACACGCATCTCCAGATTCTTCCACGCATAACGACGAACCCACGCCGACTTCCCTGCCCTCCACACCTCATGTATCAAACGCATGGCGTACAAAATCCGACAGGGCAAAATCGCCGCCGTCTGTTCAAAATCACGAGCCACGCACGGGGAGCTATCGTTTCCTGTAAGCGCCATGTTGAACTCAGCACCGCAGTCCCCGCCGCCTATTTCCGCCGCGCCGTTGTCCAAGTCGCTTCCTCTCTCCAGCCCTCGCCACGGCCTCGGTCACCCGAATTCGCCCCTCCAGAAATACATCGAGGCGGCCGCGAGTCGTGGAGCCGTGGATCTCACTCAACATTTTATGAAATATTCCAACTTCCACAACCACATGGCGCTGACCAACGAGGCGCGGTCCCTCCTGGGCAATCATCTCTCCGTTCTGAGCGCCCAGTTTTTGCGACACAATATGAGCGCCCTCGGGGTTTTCCCCTGCGATGACTGGAGTGGGCCTGCGCACTACGGATCCCTGCTCCGACACTCGAGTTCCCACTTCGGCGACTACCACCAGCAGCACCGTCATCTCTTCCAGCCGCAGCAGTATCTTTACTCTACTCCGCCGTCGCTTGCAACTGAGGTGCTGATGAGCAATTTGACCTCACCACGCCACGAGAGGTCAAGGTCACCAAGTGAAGACGGAAGTTGTTCAGCTCGGGACAGTATGAATAGAGGTCGATCAAGGTCATTCTCGAGGTCACGTTCCTCTTCCTTAAGTTCGGAAGGAGAAGTGTAGGCAAGTTTTGTATAGAGGTGGAACCAAAAAAAACTTACCGAAATATGAGTCGTCTGCTAAGAGCATAATTAAATCACGGCCGAAATTGGCCGCGAACAACCATCAGGCCTAACCAGAATAAGGACAGTCATGATTAATTCACAGTCAGACTTGAGTGGAGAACCATCAGACTGATCAGCTTACAGTCAAGCGTGACAGTTGCGCGGTCACACAAAGCGGGGTATAAGCCAATCGCATCGCCTCCAAGAGTCCACGGATATGACTTTGCGATAAATGACCAGGCAGTCCAGTGAGACGACTTTGTGAACTTCATGGGAGTTAACATATCCCCCCCCCCGGGTCCGTTATGGAAGTCACGTGCTGCACCACGGATTGACACATGTGTGATACACACGACCAGTACAAAACGCAGTTTCAAACAGACTGCAACCAGCAGCGCGTACGAACCTTTCGATGTGGTGTCACATCTTGATTCAAATTCATTGAGTGAAATACTAGAACATGATAGCTGATACAAGATACAATACAAGATAAACGGACTTATCATGGACTTATCTCTTCTTTAAGCCGTGAGGCGTCTGATACCTGCAGGACTACACCCCCCCCCTCTTCCTCCCCCCTCCACCACTGTTTTCGTAAAGCGTGGCTGATAATTAAGTTTATTATTTTTCGTGCATATATTACAAGCTGTAACTGTAACAAGTTCTGTGTTATTGAAAATGTCGTAAAATATTGCTGTAAAAATTAGTGTGCGCCCACTTCGCTTACTCGTTTTGGTGTAATGTTGAACAGAAGTTCATATGTTGATAAGGGAATGCCTGAATGTCTTATAAATCTATCAAGTGGGAGATGGATAAGTATGTAGTGCTGTATGGAGATCGGATGGTGTTACAGTTTGGATGGTTAGTGGTGAGTTACAATGTTCCCTTTAAGCTGTGCGGCCGCACATATATCTTACCGCAAAGCAAATTTGATACAATATTGCACAAGAATGGATGCTGTGCAACTGTGCACACGGACCAACGAAATCTTAGGGGAAACATTGGGGAATGGATGGTAATAAACTTTGGATGGTGTAATTGTGAGTGGATGGTAATAAACTTTGGATGGTGTAATTGTGAGAGGATGGTAATAAACTTTAGATGGTGTAATTGTGAGTGGATGGTAATAAACTTTGGATGGTGTAATTGTGAGTGGATGGTAATAAACTTTGGATGGTGTAATTGTGAGTGGATGGTAATAAACTTTGGATGGTGTAATTGTGAGTGGATGGTAATAAACTTTGGATGGTGTCCCTGTCAGTGGATGGTAATAAACCTTGGATGGTGTGATTGCGAGTGGATAGTATCTAAACCATCTTTGTTATGTTTTGTAAAAAAAGTGCGATGTATCCTTACAAAAGATTATCGCGATAAATTACATACCTTATATTAGTGTGTATTAAATAAAAAATAAATATATATAAAAATACGTTGTGGAGGATGTCCAAATCAATTTAGACCATTGTTCCAAATTTTTTTTAAATTCATGTTTACGTGAATAGCAACTTATTTTTATGGTTATGATACGATAGTTAATACTTATAATAATTATATAGTTAATAGTTTTTAAACAGAGATAATTCGCCGCAAACACATAGTTATCCAAAATCATGAATGAAATTTTTTTTAAATATAAAAGCCAAATATATTTAGAGTTTTAAATCTGATTTTGATTTTCTTAAAAAGTATTACAAAAATGTGTACCACAACTACTACAAACCAAAAGGAGTAATTTTACCGTAAAGTCACAGAAGTTATTTCCGGTTGTGCTAGCAACTACCCGGGTAGTAAAATTGTGATCATAAGTTACTAACAAAGAGAGTTGACGCTAATAGCACAGCAGACGACAGAATTGTTCAAATGACAATGTTGTTCCGATTCAGTTCACTAACTTCCGGTCACTCGGCTGACCAGTACATATCTACTACGTTTCCCTGTTGTAATATAGAAAGCGGAAGTCAGGTGTTTTAAATAGATGACTTGCGAGACCAAGAGAGATTAGTAGTATAAATTATATTTTAAAAAAGCAGATATGTTATTGTATCATTAGGAATATTATTAGTAAGGAAGAGATTGGTTGCAAATGTGCGAAGGAATGTGTTTATTGCCGCTAATACAATAAAATTCAATAATAAACTTTTTTAAAAAGTAATAGTTTTTTGTTTTTTTAACTATATGAAAAAATAAATAGAGAAAGAATAAAAAGGCAAAGAAGAGAGCTGTCAGCCACACTTGCACCTATGTAAAATTTTATTAAATTTTTTATTATTTTATTACAAGATTTAGCTAGAAATTTCTCTATAGACCACAGCCCAGAAATCAAACAATTATCGAACTGAACTAACGTTTTGAATTTTTCAATTAGGAGTTGTACTTCTTTAAAACATTCTGTTATATACTCCTTCAATTATTTTATTTATCTATTTTTATGTTTAAATTTTGTGTGTGTTGACTTTTTGTAAGTTCACTTGTCTAGCCGTTCAGTTGTGAGTGTGGTCACTTGTCCGTGTGTTCAGTTGTCTTGTGTTCAGTTATCGTGTGTTTAGCTGTCTGGGTGGATTAAGGGGGAAGACTGAATACACAATAGATACGGGCCCCCGATGATTTAGGGGCCCCATAACTTTGTATATTTTTTTTTAAATGTGGACAAATGTTTGCATGAATCCCTGAATATATCATAAATTAAATAAATTAATAATGTCGTATCTATTAATCTGATCGCTATTCGGACCCCAAAGACTTAGTAGTCGAAAAATCTGATTTAATAGGTTCAATAAGAGAAAACATTATAGAATATTATTTATATCTTTTTAAATGTACAATTCTCGTCAAGCTCACCTGGTGGTATAGAAGTGTGTAGGCTCAATGGCGTCACTAGACGGTGCGGGGGGTGGATGGGGGGGGGCGGGCCGCCCCGTGTTACACCAACCCTAGTGACGCCTCTGTGTAGGCTCAGTGGCGTCACTAGGGGGTGCGGGGGGGGCGTGCCGCCCCGTGTTACACCAACCCTAAAGACGCCTCTGTGTAGGCTCAGTGGCGTCACTAGGGGGTGCGGGGGGGCGGGCTGCCCCGGGTGACACCAACCCTAGTGACGCCTCTGTGTATGGGCTTGTGGTGCAAGTGATGTCGGGATGGTTTCCAAGTGGGGAAAAAAAAATTCAATTGTTTTTTTTTAATGTCTTTTTGCACTCAATTTTTAGGATACCGGCAAACAGTTATTTCTTCGTGTTCGGTTTTTTCATGATATATTTTGGCTGGGAAGGCCGATCACGTAGTATAGACAAAGCATGAGCAAGGAACCAATGGACTATTATAGTTACAAGTTACAGTCTTATATTAGCTGCTAGCAATCATTTTATTTAAAGGGACGCAGGCTGGATAGGGCCCCTGTTTGACTTGCAGCCAGGAGCCCCGTGCAGTCTTAATCCGCCCCTGCAGGGAACCTACTCTCAAATTCAATGACTTCCAAAGAGATGCACTTTTCGGGCTTTAACCGAAAATTTAAGACCAATTAAATAAATAGTTTTACAGGCACACACACTATTATATATATTTTTAATGTTTGACAGAGTTTTACCAACTAGAAAACTGAGAGAGGTCCTACAAATGTTCTGAACAGTTCAACATTTTACATATTCTTTTTTAAATTACTATTAGTTTTGTGTTCAGTGAATGTGATTGCAGAGGAATCTGTAATTTGCAGAACCCTATACAAAATATTAATGATAAAACAGGTATAGTATAAAACGCATGGTCCACCTAATTATAGGACAAGGAAATAAACATTGATGTAAGCCATCTTAATTCGTTGATTTTTATTTTATGTGTATCATTGTTATTTGTTAATTTTTTTAAAAAATATTTTTAAAATATTTGTTATTCTTTTTTTTTCCTATGAAATAGTTGTTTATTTTTTTTACAACGCTGCTCAATTTAATTCTATTTTAAATTGCCATATCTTCTTTTACGTATTACCTTTGAGTGTGCCTATGTATTTAAAATGAACTATAAGGATACAATTTACAAGTCCCAAGTGTCATTAGTTAAATTTGGTAGTAAAATTGTGTGCGAATGCCCGTGTCAATTCGACAGAAAGGTTAATTACAAAGGGAGATAAAACTAATTTCGCAGCAGACGAAAGAACTGTTGAAACGACAATTTTGGTCGCGGTCGTTCGGGTCCATATTTATATAATCGCGACTTAGTTGAATCGCGATTTATCGTCACTTAGTATAGATTTATGTGTGACTTATTGAGCCATAATGAAGGAAGCAAATAAAAACGTGTTTTCTGTAGCCTTTTGCTTACTTGTTGGTTTTTCCAGCTCTTTCGAAAATGAAATTTTAGAGAGAAAAAAATAAATTTCAACATGTAACTACAACTACCACGGCGAACAGAATCATTAAATCGTGGGGAAATCATAGGTATGTATTATTTATTGCCGTGTTACTTCACAAAATTTGGGAGCCACGGACTTACCGCGAATTAACAGATTACGCGATCTCTCGAAGCGCGACTTAACGGGGTCGCACTGTATGTTTACTTGTTACATACAAACCGGATATCTGAAGATCAAGGGAGATAACCTTTATGTTAAAAATATGAATTTTTCTAGTAGTAAGTATAATTTGAAAAGTAGAAATTTTGTCTTATCATTATGATCTGTAGTAGTTGTAAATTGGTAGTAAATATATTTCTAAAATGTATACCATTCTAATATGATTCTGTAGGTTGCCAGACTACTGAACACAAAAACAAATGACCAAACTCACAACAGAACCAATAGACAAGTGAACACAAAATAAAAACAAAAACACCTGTAAAGAACTACATTATTTCTAATAAATTCGTTATATACGAGATATAACTAAAAGAATGGGCCTATAATACGCAGCGCACGACAATCCAAAAAATCCAAAATTTTAGTTGTGTCTCGTAAAACATGTTTAATATAATGCGCACCGATCGGGAATATATTTTTAAAAATTATAGTCCATGAAATACGCACCGATTCGCGCAACTGGAAAGTATTAAAAAAGTCGTTCAATATAATACGCACCACGACACTCTATCTCAAAAAATAACATGATACATAGAGATAAATAAAATAATCTAAAAATTCAATAATTTAATTACAGTACATGCGATCAATCTGTAATTTTGATACATCGTTTTCATCATTGGTACAAAACTGCCTGCAAAATTTCAGCTCGCTAGCTTACGAGGAAGTGGGTAATAAACGATACGAATTTTTTTCTAACTAAGTTTTTGACTATCAATCCTTTATGTACGAGACATAACTTAAAGAATGTTCATTATAATACGCAGCGCAAGACAATCCCAAAAATACAATATTTTAGTTATGTCTCGTAAAACGTGTTGAATATAGTGCGCACCGGTCGGGAAAATGTTTATAAAAAGTATTGTCAATATAATACGCACCAAATCGTGCAACAGGAAAGTATTATAAAAAGTACGTTCAATATAATACACACCGCGAATACTCTATATCAAGAATTTAACATGACACAAAGAGATAAATAAAATAATTAAAAAATTCAATAATTTCATTTACAGTACATGCGATAGATCTGAAATTTCGATGCATCGTTTTTATCATCGGCACGAGTCTGCCTGCAAAATTTCAGCTCACTAGCTTACGGGGAAGTGGGTTAAAAATCGATCCAAAGTTTTTTTTCGACAAGCAAGCAAGGGCTCAAACAAACAGACAACACGAGTTAATATAAAGGATTAAACAAAACATCAATAATAATTAGGGGTGTCCCGGATTTCGGTTCCAGCAAATCCAGAATCTGGGCATTATAACAAATCCGGCTCAGGCTTCAGCTCCGGAAGAATTTCTTTTTATAAATCCGACTGACCTGTAGAGCAATGATAATATGTATATATATTAGCTCCGGCAAATAAGAAATCCCACCATTTTTACAAATGCGGCTCCGCCTCCTACCAGATTTAACTTCATAAATCCGGCTCCAGTCGGATTTTAAAAATTTAAATCCAGTACACCAGTGCTTCTCAAACTTTTTAGTATGGCGGACCGGCGGGAATTTTGCCATTGCACCATGGACCGGTGCACTATTTTCCCTGCACTGACAATTTGTTCTGTCCTTTTTTTGAGAACATCTGTGGAACGGCAGTGGATGGCCCACGGACCGGCACCGGTCCGCGGACCACCACTTTGAGAAGCACTGCAGTACACCACTAGTAATACTTCGAAACGTTTCGTTAAGTTCAATTATTCTTAGTTCAACAATAAGCAGTCCGCCTATTAAACATTTACCCATCATACGTCCAATAGAAAATGTCAACTTAAATAAATTATTTCATTGGTTCAAGTATAGTTACATCGCTTTTTTTAAAAGGCTTTGTTTATTTAAGCATAACAATTATGGCAATAATTTTTTTTAAATAAAGAAAAAAATGTTTTAATAAGTGCAGTTAAGAGGAGACTCGAACCCCTACCAAGCTAAACGTCAGTCAAGTCCACTTACCGTTCTACCACTGTAACCGTATAAGCAGTCCGCCTATTAAACATTTACCCATCATACGTCCAATAGAAAATGTCAACTTAAATAAATTATTTCATTGGTTCAAGTATAGTTACATCGCTTTTTTTAAAAGGCTTTGTTTATTTAAGCATAACAATTATGGCAATAATTTTTTTTAAATAAAGAAAAAAATGTTTTAATAAGTGCAGTTAAGAGGAGACTCGAACCCCTACCAAGCTAAACGTCAGTCAAGTCCACTTACCGTTCTACCACTGTAACCGTATAATTGTGTTAATTAATTTAATTTTAATTGAAATTATTCTATTAAACTTGTATCATTATCATGGCGTATTCAGCCTCGAGTTCACAGGAAGTTACGTGAAACTAATTATGGGTGTTCAACGAGACGGTCGAGGAAAGAGGGTCTTTAAAAAAAAATATCTTATTAATATTTTTTAAAATGTCTCTAAACAGAAAAAAGTAATAAAAATTAATAATATATTTACTTTAAAATCTAGATGCTTATATATTTTAATTATTATTATTAAAATTTTATTAACCCCGCGCCTTCAGGAATTCTTGTTCACTTAGTAAAATTATTTTGTTGACCAAAACAGGAAGTTGAGCTTTTAAAAAAAATATTTTAAAAAATTGAAAAAAAAATTAAAAAATTTACAAAACTAAAAAAATAAATTTAAAAAAAAGAAGAAGAAGAGACCGGAAGTACAAATTATGTATCTTTAAACAAATACTTTCGATTTACGGGACTTCTCGCTAATTTTGAAGTACCATCAAAAAGACTGTTAAAAAATGAAGCCAACATTCGAACCCACGACATTCGGTCAAAGGCATTTAAGCATACCTTTGGACCAACGTTGTTTTTTTTTCGATTGATTACTTTCTTATTTCATTTGATTCAAAATCATTCTTTTATTTTTAAAAAAATTTTTAATGGCGTTTTAAGCTCGAGTTCACAAGATACGTTAACTGTAAATGTTTTGTCTTTTTAAATCCTTTATATTAACTCGTGGCGTCTGCTTGATTACTGGTCGCAAAAACTTTGGATCGATTTTTAACCCACTTCCCCTTATGCTATCGAGCTGAAATTTTGCAGGCAGACTCGTGGTGACAATAAAAATGATGTATCAAAATTTCAGATTGATCTAATGTATTATAATGAGATTCTTGCATTTTTAGATTATCTCTATGTGTCTCTATGTAGCATGTAAATGTGTATGCCCGTCACGCTACATGACACCAAGAATGTGTCAATATAATGCGCACCACGCAACAGGCTAACATAAGCATTCACAAAGCGGGAAAACCCCATTAACTATCATTCTAGATTACATTAAAAGTCATTTCAAATCAATAATTTTGAAACTAAACAAAACAAATGCGTTCAAAAATTACTTCTTAAATTACAGGAGTCGAACGAAAAGTGATTTTAGAAAAATTCCTTCTCCAACATTGTTCTAAATATTGTTTGACGTTTGTTTCAACCCGATAGATTTATGGTTGGCGAAAAATTGACAAAATACTGATATTATTTGGGGTTTTAAAAAAATATATTTTCCAGGAAATCCAGTAAACCGTTTCGGTATTTTTTGGCCTTTCACATCCTTGGGACCTTTTTAGCATATTTGCAATAGACCCAAACCCTCTATCTGGTATGGTTCAGGAGGAGTTGCAGGATCAAGCGTGACAGACATTTCAAATCTATAAACTCAATTTTTCCTGAAAATCATTTCGTTCTAGATTTTAATTATTTATTTGTATTGTTAATTTTATAATTACATGAATACTTAATAGTATTTCATTATTTAAAAAATAATAATAATAATATTAATATTAATGATCTATTGTAATAAAACATTCTATGAAATCGGGTCTATAGTGCTTGTCATTTCTAAAACTGGAAAACGTCATAACTCATTGAGATTGTTCTATTTTTAGATTACATTTTCGCGGAACAATGTTTTGAAGCAATCGAATCAGTCGAATCAATAAGCTATCAAAATTGTTAGCATGGTTAAAATTACTAAACTGTCTTTTCTTGTTGAAGTCCAAGCTGTAATAAATTAACGAAGAATTTAAAAATAGCTGCTAAGATAGCTCCTTCTCAATATACCTACATTTGCATATTGAATCGTATCTTCTATTAAATTTTTATGAAATTCTTCCCACAAAAAGACCCAAATATTTTATTTTTAGTTTTTTGCCATATTATGACAAGGTCTATACAAAATAAAAATAATATAATAAAGGTATTAAAAATATTTTTAAATAAAATAAATTATTTTATTCAAAATTATAGTTTGCCAACGTTTTTATTATTATTTAATTTACCCCGACACTACATGAAGTGATATTCGCTTTGTAAAATTTCTTTGTTGTTTGAATAAAACAGGAACCCGTGACAAAACGAAGGAATGACCGGAAGTACGAAATAGGTGTCTTTCCTCAAATACTTTCGCTTTACAGAACTTCCTGTTTAGTCCGTAGAAAAATTATGTAATTTTTAAAATTCAGAGCTAATTAAAGACTCTAACCGGCGACTACTTGTACGCCAGCCAAGCGCACACATCACCTGACCACCGTTCTTATATTATAAGTAGAGTAAATCTATTTTACTTATTACAAATCCTTGCACTTTGCACCATTTTGTGTCATTTTGAGCCAGTAGTTCGCAGGAGCAGATCACAAGAGACATCACATCTCATTTCGACTCAGGATGGGTCTCGTCAGCCATCTGTGCACCCATCGCCAGGACCTAGATCACGAGCAGACGAGACGATAAAACTGATAACGGTGGATCTCAAATTTTGAACTGCCATCCTTCTAATAGTTTATTAGTCTCGTTGCAATTAAAATAGGACCTGGGGTCTGGGGTGAATATCGACTTTTATAATTTTTAAGACCAAACACAAGCTACATCTTAGCGAAAAAAATGCAGCTCTTTTATGCACCGGTTGTTCTTGGATAACAGATTAAAAATCCCTGTAATTTTTTTAAGATTGAGATGATTACAGTATCAAATTCTTATTTCAAATATTGCAATTTGTTCATAAGCGACGAAACACTTCAAATCTATGAGAACTAATGATGTGCTATCGTAAATAAACAAGCTAATTACTGTTGACAGCGGTCACCTCCCCTTGTCCTATAGTTGACCGTCGAGTTAGAGGGACGCAATTTATGTCCTCAATATCGTTGGCATTAATCTCCCTTTCCCTGTTGCCACTAACGCCCACTTCCTGTCCGCATCTCGTCCGGCGCCCCCCTCAAGTCCCATCGTGTGCGATGTCCCTATGGAGACCTGGCATGGTCAGTTGACTAGCCCACCCCCCACCCCTCGCCTCCAGTGACACCATGAGAAATGGTGGCACCTCTTGGCGAGCTCGCTTGACCACTTAGCCTGATCTCCAGGAGAATAAACAAAGCGACCCGTGTGGACCTTCCTGTCTAACTGGACCTGTGGACCTAAGTCAGACTACGACTGTCATATATATTATGAAATCACTTGGTGGAGAACGGAGGATTGGGTTCTTAAATGAAAAATAATATCCAAAAATGTTTGTTGAAGTTTAAAATAAACAAAAGTGGTGGTTATCCGCGTACTAATATTATTTAAGATATAAATTATTTAATTATCGAAATTAACGAAAGTCTGTCAATACTTCTCACGTCTGGCGCACTTATTTTCCATGCGCATCGAGCAGAGAAACAAGGTGCAAACATAAAAGAATTAATTATTAAACCAGCTTATAACATGTGAACAAAACGATAGGGCTCTTATAGAGGATTGATTCGGACATATGTTCCTTTCATGGCCAGAAGACTCATGCGGCTATTTGTGTCTTCCAGGTCTGTCGTCTTGTCGCAGCTCGGTGAGGGGCCCCGACATGATCACACATTAAAGGCTATTTTTCTACACAGAAGATTGTTACGTCTTTCTCTTAGGATTTCTAAACCCAGACTCTCAGAGACGGGCCCAATCACCGGGACTTCTACGCTAACACTCTCGGAGACGGGCCCAATCACCGGGACTTCTACGCCCACACTCTCAGAGACGGGTCAATCACCGGGACTTCTACGCCCACACTCTCAGGGACGGACCCAATCACCGGGACTTCTACACCCACACTCTCAGAGACGGGCCCAATCACCGGGACTTCTACGCAAGCACTCTCAGGGACGGACACAATCACCGGGACTTCTACGCTAACACTCTCAGAGACGGGCCCAATCACCGGGACTTCTACGCCCACATTCTCAGAGACGGGTCCAAACACCTGGATTTCTACACCAACAACACAAACGTCTTTCCCGCCGGCTCTCTAAGACAGGGACTCACATACCGGGACTCCCAACCCACGGCCCCGTTCGCCATGCCTGCTCCACTGGACACTTCCACAGCTAATGGCTAATGTCTAATGACGTGAAATGAACGGTCAGGCGAGTGATGACCCTCGCTGGACGACACGCTGTGACACCCATGTACCTGGTGGTGTTAACACGGGCTGGACGCTGACCCCCACGGCCTAAACGTAAGGGGTTCTCATAATGTATATCGAGACTCCCGGGTCAGTGATATTAATACCGGGTCTCTCATAGTATTACGCGTGTTAATAAAGTGAATGAAATTCTACTTAAAAAAATAACAAATCTCATACAAAACAATACTATAAAAAAAAACCCACCTCAAAGTCAAGGAGGTGGTTTAATTTAATACAATGTAATAAAATAGTTCTTAAACTTGAAAGTTGGAAACCAATGTAAATAACTGGACCTCTTAATACAACACCCCTCATATTAAAATGGGATCGCCCATACAACCTTTATGTTGAATACTTTAAAATCTAAATGCTAATTAATTGTTGGATGATTCAACAAAACGTGGAATTCTTGTGTTTGTACAAACATTAGCCTTCCGTAATTTCACTAAGCTCCCAGCATGTCACGCGATAGTTTGTAATGACATTCCATAGTTAGTCATGAAGTAGTGCAAAAGTGAGAGTGAAAATGGGATAACCCCAATCACTAAGAAACCATAACACAAGGTGAACCAATGATTGTTTGCAAAAATACCGCAGCAGTGTTCATTTCCGGAACCCCGAAAACTACACAACTCATCGCAACGTCATGTTACTATTTTTAGAGAACCTCTTTCGTAACAAGAAAGTTTTAGAACGAAAAATATAGAAGTCGCGATTTGTTGTCAAAGTTGTTACAACAAAAAACACGTTTTTTGTATTGGTCACGCCCACTTTAGGTTAGGGGCCGTCCATAAATGGCGTCACGCAACCAGGGGGGAGGGGGTCACACATTTGTGAACAACTTGCAACGAGGGTGTGGGGAGGGTTTAAAAATCGGACGAAAATCGCGTGACGTTATTTATTGGACGGCCCCTTACTAAACTTAAGATAGAGTCACAAGATATCTGTACAGATAGGCAAATCGAAATACCCGGCTGTTCTATTAAAAGATCTCAGCTATAAAGGGATAAACCATCTACGACATTATTCATTTCTCGAATACATTTTTGTCTCACTCACTCTCAAACACACGCACACACACACACACACACACACACACACACACACACACACACACACACGATGCTTTTAATTTGTTTCGTTTCATTTTTAAAATTTTGTGCGATTCTTGTTTTTAATGTTCTTTTTATTATCAGCATCTGTTTGGATGGCGAGAGGTCAAATCCGGACCTCAGAGCGAAGGTTAAAACTCTTTTCACTTCATCTCTCCTACACTCAACCGGACAAGGTAGACGAGTTTCATAACTTCGATAGCATTTACGCCCCTGGCAACGACTATTAAACTTTTCTTTGATCAAAGGCGGATTTTAAGAGCACTGGCTATGGGCAGCCTGAAAAAGAGTCTCGCAGATTCGCCCCTGCCCTCTTACCCACAACCTGATTTTCTTACGGCCCCACTTTCCACTTTCGTCGACTTTGTGTGATTGACAGGGGCAGTAACCAGGGATTAGCTTAACGCCATTAAACTTAAAAATACACCCTCGTCTCAGGCTCGAGGGTCACGAGGTATAAGTGGACGGTTGAAAGAGTTTGGTAGTCTTGATGACGTATGCTGGCTCTTTGAGACTGTTAGTGAAAGGGGGGTCGAGAAAAGGGGCAGAGTTTTAGAAAAGGGGTTCGAGTATTAGAGAAGGGGGTCGAGTGCTAGAGAAAGGGTCAATAGTTAGATTTGGGACCGAGGATTAGAGAAAGGGGTCTAGGTTTATAGAAGATGGTAAAGCGTTAGAGAAAGGGTTCGATTGTTACAGCAGGGGGTCGAGAATTAGAGAAAGAGTTCGAGATTTAGAGAAGGGGGGTCGAGCTGTAGAGAAGGGGGTCCATTGCTAGAGTAGGGACTGAATGATAAAACAGTTGTTCGAGAGTTAGACAAAAATGACACAGTTTTAGATATCTGGTGAAATTCAAAGCTGGCTATAGTTGGACGTAAGCGCTGTTCACTTCACAGTCTCAAGACATACAACTAACACAGATTTAGAACCGCCGCAGAACTCTATGATTCTATATCGACACAAATGCTCCCTTTAAGCCGCGTGGTTGCGCAGCCGCGCATATATCTGACCAACGCCGCGCAAGCAGTTTAAACTCACCGCGAAGCAAATTTTGTAAAGTATCGCACACAAAAAGTGGATACTGTGCAACTTTGAAGACCAGTTTCGCACACGGACCAACGAATCGACACTGGCCTCAAAACTAATGCTCCACTGACCCGATTATGTTTTTTGTTTTTAAATTTTCATTTGCATATGGTAATCCTTTGCCCTCGCTGCCCTGGACATGTGTCATGTGTGCTACCAGAGGACTAAAGTCGTCCGTTTGAGTTGAACAGGTAAAAAAGTCTCTTTTGTCTCACTCACTCTCAAACACACGCACACACACACACACACACACACACACACACACACACACACACGATGCTTTTAATTTGTTTCGTTTCATTTTTAAAATTTTGTGCGATTCTTGTTTTTAATGTTCTTTTTATTATCAGCATCTGTTTGGATGGCGAGAGGTCAAATCCGGACCTCAGAGCGAAGGTTAAAACTCTTTTCACTTCATCTCTCCTACACTCAACCGGACAAGGTAGACGAGTTTCATAACTTCGATAGCATTTACGCCCCTGGCAACGACTATTAAACTTTTCTTTGATCAAAGGCGGATTTTAAGAGCACTGGCTATGGGCAGCCTGAAAAAGAGTCTCGCAGATTCGCCCCTGCCCTCTTACCCACAACCTGATTTTCTTACGGCCCCACTTTCCACTTTCGTCGACTTTGTGTGATTGACAGGGGCAGTAACCAGGGATTAGCTTAACGCCATTAAACTTAAAAATACACCCTCGTCTCAGGCTCGAGGGTCACGAGGTATAAGTGGACGGTTGAAAGAGTTTGGTAGTCTTGATGACGTATGCTGGCTCTTTGAGACTGTTAGTGAAAGGGGGGTCGAGAAAAGGGGCAGAGTTTTAGAAAAGGGGTTCGAGTATTAGAGAAGGGGGTCGAGTGCTAGAGAAAGGGTCAATAGTTAGATTTGGGACCGAGGATTAGAGAAAGGGGTCTAGGTTTATAGAAGATGGTAAAGCGTTAGAGAAAGGGTTCGATTGTTACAGCAGGGGGTCGAGAATTAGAGAAAGAGTTCGAGATTTAGAGAAGGGGGGTCGAGCTGTAGAGAAGGGGGTCCATTGCTAGAGTAGGGACTGAATGATAAAACAGTTGTTCGAGAGTTAGACAAAAATGACACAGTTTTAGATATCTGGTGAAATTCAAAGCTGGCTATAGTTGGACGTAAGCGCTGTTCACTTCACAGTCTCAAGACATACAACTAACACAGATTTAGAACCGCCGCAGAACTCTATGATTCTATATCGACACAAATGCTCCCTTTAAGCCGCGTGGTTGCGCAGCCGCGCATATATCTGACCAACGCCGCGCAAGCAGTTTAAACTCACCGCGAAGCAAATTTTGTAAAGTATCGCACACAAAAAGTGGATACTGTGCAACTTTGAAGACCAGTTTCGCACACGGACCAACGAATCGACACTGGCCTCAAAACTAATGCTCCACTGACCCGATTATGTTTTTTGTTTTTAAATTTTCATTTGCATATGGTAATCCTTTGCCCTCGCTGCCCTGGACATGTGTCATGTGTGCTACCAGAGGACTAAAGTCGTCCGTTTGAGTTGAACAGGTAAAAAAGTCTCTTCTTTTTTTAAACCTTTTTTTTCAGAACGCCCATCTGATCGTTATGGGTAGATATATACAAGTAACAAGCTTCTCTAGCCCCGAGGGGATGTCACTGGAGAAGGCGAAGGCTTTACTTCTCGTAGGTGGTCTGCCCATCAGGGGCGGATCATATCTTCGTGTGTGTGAGGGGCTGCGACGGACGGCGCCTCGGACTAGAAAAATATAGGCCTATTACTAGAAAATAAAATAATAAGCAATTCATAAATTTTATTTTTTACTTACCAAAGAATCATTGAACGACTGAACGATAGAGATGAGCTGCTGTGAGAATAAGTAGAAGTCAAATGGACGGCGCTCTTATAGTTCGCAAGTTCACAAATAAGACACACAAACAAACATGCACACGCACATACATATAAAAAATACACACATACACAAAAGTATATGCGATAATACCCACACGCCGGAGAGAAATTCAAATCTTGAAAGTTTCCCCATTACATGAAGAAGACGTAAATAGTCTCTACCACAAATGGACTTCAAACAAATATTTCTTCGTACTTCTAAAGTACAAATCTTAGCCTAAATTAATGTGACATCCAGCACAAATCAAATACGTCTACGCATATGCTGACATACACACCCATACATTCACATAAAAAAACCACACATACAATCATACTCTTGCAAGTAAACGAGGTAAACTTTAGCTCTGATGACGTCATTCTGGCCTTGTTCCTTAATCCAAAAACAACACAATTCCCCTTTCAATTTACAGGTTAGCCTCCAGCAAGAATTACCCCCGAAACACCACCCAGCTCAGTTTATGTGTGTGTGTTTGTGTTTGTGTGTGTGTGTGTGTGTGTGTGTGTGTGTGTGTGTGGTGTGTGTGTGTGTGTGTGTGTGTGTGTGTGTGTGTGTGTGTGTGTGTGTGTGTGTGGTAGAGAGAGGGAGCGAGAAAGAGTATGTGTGGGTCAATAACCAGTTACTATTCCTTTAACTCTACATAAAAAATATATCCAATTGTACAAACCACTGTTTGCTTGGATATGTAATGGTTACGTTTTTAAATCCTTTATATTAACTCGTGGTGTCTGGTTGCTTGTTGCCAAAACTTTGGATCGATTTTAACCCACTTCCTCGTAAGCTAGCGATCTGAAATTTTGCAGGCAGACTCGTGCCGATGATAAAAACGATGTTTCGAAATTTCAGATCGTTCGCATGTACTGTAATTAAATTATTGATTTTTTATACTATTTTATTTATCTCTAATTATCATGTTTAATTTTTGAGATAGAGTTTCGCGGTGCGTATTATATTGAATGACCTTTCCTGTCGCGCAATAAGGTGCGTATTTTATTAACAACGCTTTTTATAAACATATTCCTGATCGGTGCGCATTATATTAAACACGTTTTACGAGACATAACTACAATTTTGTATTTTTGGATGGTCTTGCGCTGCGTATTCTAATGAACATTTTTTAGTTACGTCTCGTACATAAAGGATTTATAGTAAAAAACTTGTTTTTTTAACGGGTTTTTTTAAAATTTATATTTGTTAGTTGAGACTCTGTTTTTTCAGGAACTGATGCGATTGGTTATGTTTTTTTGTTTTGTTTTTTTTTAAGTTGAGACTTTTATATTTCGGGAACTGATGCGATTGACAATGACCTACAGGTGTCAAGGGCATGGACGGGGGAGGGGGGGGGTTCGAAAGGGCACATGAATGTTTGAATGGGGGAGACTCCATTACTGAGCAGGTCATGAACCTACAACAGCTGTAACGATAGAAACTGTTATGACCCCTTACGTGACCTTTGTCTTTTAATTGCTCTGTCAGTAACCTGACCTTTGTCTTTGGATTGTTCTGTCAGTATCCTGACCCTTGTCTTTGGATTGTTCTGTCAGTAACCTGACCCTTGTCTTTGGATTGTTCTGTCAGTAACCTGACCCTTGTCTTTGGATTGCTCTGTCAGTAACCTGACCCTTGTCTTTGGATTGCTCTGTCAGTATCCTGACCCTTGTCTTTGGATTGCTCTGTCAGTATCCTGACCCTTGTCTTTGGATTGCTCTGTCAGTATCCTGACCCTTGTCTTTGGATTGCTCTGTCAGTAACCTGACCCTTGTCTTTGGATTGCTCTGTCAGTAACCTGACCCTTGTCTTTGGATTGCTCTGTCAGTAACCTGACCCTTGTCTTTGGATTGCTCTGTCAGTAACCTGACCCTTGTCTTTGGATTGCTCTGTCAGTATCCTGACCCTTGTCTTTGGATTGCTCTGTCAGTAACCTGATTAATGATTTTTTGTTTTTATATTATACATCAGACACAAAAGTTGGACAAGAATATTTATGTTTCGATGTTATGATGTTTTCTTTAAAGTACAAAGTTTGGATACACACATAATGTCTCCAAATGGCGTCCGTTAAACTCCAGTGAGACACTGTCATCAGCCCGCGGCCTAACCTCCTGCGTTTTATCTTCTAACTGTACACTAACACAATTCTTTCTTTTAGCGACTGCCTTTCTCACCCTCGACTCTACTGGTCGGGCGTCACGAAGCCAGGACTCTAAGATTAGCAAATAGCCCTCGGGCACGGCGCTCGAGTTGGATTTAGTGCTCTGGAGGTCCCCGGATGATTGGGGCAACAGATAATGATGTTTGGTGGGAGGGGCGGGGAATATGGAGGTATGCGGGTGATTGTGAAGGGGGGGTAGGATAGAACGTCAGAGGGTTCTAAGTAATTATTTGATTTTTCAATCGATTATGCGAAAGGTACCAGATTTTTTCCAAAGGGTTCATTAGTGGGGATGAGGGGGGAAATAGGGGTATGTGTTTTGTTTCCGTAAAGGAGCAGGCCACAGAGGCGTTTATCTGAACTAGGGTTCCGCCCATGAACCTCGACCAGCAGTTGTCATAGACAATAAGGAATAATTTTTTTCACAATGCTGCAAACTGCTAACGTTTATTATTAAGTTTAACACGACAGTTTTTTTGTTTCCTCTGGCGTTATTACAGAGTCTTGTTACGTCATTTCATTTCTTATTACGTCACATTCAACGAAAAAAAAACAACATCGACCGCTTCATTTGATATCCAGGGTAATCATTCTTTGCTGGACGGTGAAACTAAGATGGCGGCCGTTAACAAAAATAATTGGAGTAAATTCTCACTGTATTTCCATATTTAAAAAAATCAAATACAGTATTCACTTGCTTAACTGTACTGCTGCAAGAATGTGGAATTATGAATTGTAGACATAATACTACAATAAAACAGATTACACTGTCGGGCCTCTCTCTAAGTCTAACTCAAAGGACCTCAAAAAAAAATCGACTTACGCAGTTTTCGAGTTAGGGCAAATCCCACTGTGGAGGGAGTAAAGTGTGTGTGTGAGGGGGGGGGAGCTTTCTCATGGGGGCCGGTATGTCAAAGCCTAGTTGGTTTCCTTTCATATGAAATTTCAGACACCGCCTCTCTTTCCTGTCAAGCCTTCTCGCCGGCATGTTTGTTCCAGCCCCTTCTCAATATCAACATTGTCCTTGATTAATCTGCGCCTATTACGCAATTTTCCCTAATTCGAAATCTCCGTAAGTAGATTTTATTTTTCGGGCCCCTTTGAGTTCGACTTAGCCAGGTCCGACTGTATTTCATAATTTTTGTCTTGGTGAAAAAAACTTGTCTCTCTCTCTCTCTCTCTCTTTTCTGGACATTAAATCTTACAAAGTAAAAATTTACTGATGGTGTCACCCGGGGCGCCCGCCCCCTCCGCACCCCCTAGTGATGCCACTGCACCGATTTAATAACAGCATCGTAGCTCCTGTGTGTTACGTCATGGCTTCCATCGGGTAAAAACATAATAACTCCTTTGAGTTACATCATGGTTTTCATCGTAGCTGTTTGTTTTAGCTAGGCAGCCACGATTGTTCTACTGCGTGTTGCCCACCAAGGGCCTGGGGCGCAAGGGTCATGATTGAACATAACTGATTCTGGCGATGCTCTGTATTGTGAAATGAGAACCCCGCGCCTAATCCTTCACCCCCCCCCCAAACAGGGAATTTTTCAGTTAGCCAGGGGCGTGTACTCTTTAAAAAAAATCAACCTCTGTATGTAAATAGGGTTGCCAGGTGGCTGTCGCAAATATACCGGACACTAGTGTCGAATTTTGTCGATGGCACAATATTTAAATGTAAAATGTCCGGTACTGCTTCCATTTTTCCACTGTACAAATAACGATAATACCGGACAGTCCGGTACAAAACCGGTCATCTGGTAACCCTATATGTAAATGAACTAATGATCTAGGAGGCAGGGGGGGGGAAGTCGGTAGTAAAACTCACTGTACCGAGTGAGGTCATCTTCAATAAGCTTTGAATTAAGGAGACGCCGATGCAAGTGTAGCTGTTGATGAGTAGAGGTAGTGAACACAAAAAACGTTAAATTATCATGTGTTTAGTAATGTGTTGAAAACTGCACTGAATTTTTCTTAACACTTTTTAAAGAAAATCAAGAGCTTTCTAGACATAAAAGCTAGATTCATGGAAATATGACTTTTTAAAAAATTGTCTGTATGCATTTTGTTATTGACGTTTTCAAGCAGCATTAAATAATGAAGAGAAAATTTCTGTCGACCTACTGTAAAATTACTTTTGTAATGACTTTGTATTATTTCGATATCTGTATCGTATTTAATGAATCTCGAATATCAGCTATGGTTAAAAGAAAACGCATGCATTAATGCTTAAACGTCAACTCCTATGGAATTCCAATCCAGACAAGCGAGTCTGCTCCAAGAAACTGATTGCGAGAAGACGGACACAAGATGGCCCAGGGCTTCACCTCGCCAGGAGAAGGTAGGAAATCGAATGCCGTGATCGATCCTATGTGTTCAAGTTTACCAATAAGGTCAGCGGCCGATGGAAGAACAGTAGAAGCGGTTCGAGAGTATTTATTGTTTGAAGTGGACGCACGGCTTAGACCCGAGACTGAAGTCGAGAGCACCACGCGGTGGCTGACTTCCTTCTTGGACGCAGTAGCTGTGGTGTGGGTTCCACTGCGGCTTTATGGTAAGCAGAATGCCATTACTGGAAACAGATCTAACGAAGTCTGCTCAACTTATATTATGTTAGTATAGACCTTGTCATAATATGGCGGAAACCTATTAATAGAAATATTGGAGTTATATAAATCTTTTTTAAAGGACAAATTTCATAAAAAATGTAATAAAAGATGCGAGTCAACATGTAAATGATGTTATGTTGAGAAAGGTGTATCTTGTCAGCTATTTGTTAACTCTTCGTTAATTTAATACATCTTATTCGACTTGAAAAATGAAAAACTGTTTCATAATTTTATTATTCTAACAATTTGGAAAACATAGTGATTCGACAGTATTTATGCTTCAAAAAAAATTGTTCCGCTAAAATGTAATCCAAAAATAGAACATTACTCATTCAGCTATGACGTTTCCCGGTTTTAGAAATGACAAAGCCTATTGTCATATGTGATATAACCGCGCCCCCACCCCCCCCCCTCGCCAATACACACACAGTTCCAAGTCAAACCTAAAACACATTCCACTCTAAGGGATGCAGCTGTAGCGGCGAAGTAAATGAGTTAATAATAAATGAGTTAGTAATAAACGAGTTAGTAATAAATGAGTTAGTAATAAATGAGTTAGCAATATACGAGTTAGTAAAAGACGAGTTAGTAATAAATGAGTTAGCAATAAACGAGTTAGTAATAAATGAGTTAGTAATAAATGAGTTAGCAATATACGAGTTAGTAAAAGACGAGTTAGTAATAAATGAGTTAGCAATAAACGAGTTAGTAATAAACGAGTTAGTAATAAATGAGTTAGCAATAAACGAGTTAGTAATAAACGAGTTAGTAATAAATGAGTTAGCAATAAACGAGTTAGCAATAAACGAGTTAGTAATAAACGAGTTGGCAATAAACGAGTTAGTAATAAACGAGTTAGTAATAAATGAGTTAGTAATAAACGAGTTAGTAATAAATGAGTTAGTCAATATACGAGTTAGTAAAAGACGAGTTAGTAATAAATAAGTTAGCAATAAACGAGTTAGCAATAAACGAGTTAGTAATAAACGAGTTAGTAATAAACGAGTTGGCAATAAACGAGTTAGTAATAAACGAGTTAGCAATAAACGAGTTAGTAATAAATGAGTTAGCAATAAACGAGTTAGTAATAAACGAGTTAGCAATAAACGAGTTAGCAATAAACGAGTTAGTAATAAATGAGTTAGTAATAAATGAGTTAGCAATAAACGAGTTAGCAATAAACGAGTTAGTAATAAATGAGTTAGTAATAAACGAGTTAGCAATAAACTAGTCAGCAATAAACGAGTCAGCAATAAACGAGTCAGCAATAAACGAGTCAGCAATAAACGAGTCAGCAATAAACGAGTCAGCAATAAACGAGTCAGCAATAAACGAGTCAGCAATAAACGAGTCAGCAGCAAATGGTATGTAGAGCATATTTATTTATTTTTTTGTTATAAAAATAGTAAAAATCAGTCAAGCTTTGCACTGCGCCAAGAAAGAGCGTGCATTGATTGAGCTGGGCACTGACTTTCACCAAGTGTTGACAAACTAACGATTTGTGTTGAATTTAGATGGAAGTCATATGTGATTTAGATAAATGTTTTTTAAGTCCTTTATATTAACTCGTGGTGTCTGCTTGCTTGCCTGCTTGCTTGCCGAAAAACTTTGGATCGATTTTAACCCACTTCCCGTAAGCTAGCGAGCTGAAATTTTGCAGGCAGATTCGTGCCGATGATAAAAACGATGTATTAAAATTTCAGATCGATCGCTTGTACTGTAAGTAAATTATTGAAATTTTAGATTATTTTTTTTATCTCTATCTATCATGTTAATTTTTGTGCTATAGTGTCGCTGTGTGTATTATATTGAACTACCTTTTTAATACTTTCCTGTTGCACAATAAGGTGCGTATAATATTGACAATACTTTTTAAAAATATATTACCGATCGGTGCGCATCATTTTTATATATATTTACGCTCAATTATGTGGCCTAACGCTAAGGGACATCAATCTGCTTTTTAAAAAAAATTGGATAATCATTTTGGTTTCCAGATTAACATTAAACACCCTCCACACTATATATATACAATATTATAGTCCAAGTCACTGGCTGGCTGGCTGGCTGGCTGGAAGGATGTGGAACGCTATGACATCATTTTTTGAGCTTATATTTTAATACAAGGCGTGCATCGAAAGGCGCGCAAAAAGGTGTCCAAAATAATTATATATTAAAGACGCGCTGTGAAAAAAATATATATTATATGACATAATTGTTTTAGCTTATATTTTAATTTTTGAAAAGGGAACGATGTAAAAATATAATTTGATGATTTATAATTATAAAATACTTTGTGTACATTTCAGCAAGTTTAATATTTCGTATTTATCAAACAATGATAAGTTACTTGGGCTTTTGACAAAAAAGGGTAGGCGCCGTAGGCGCCCCACAGCTGCAGTGAGCGCCGTAGGCGCCCTACAATCCCTATAATAAAATACTTTGTGTACATTTCAGTATGTTCAATATTAAGTATTTATCAACCAAGGATAAGTTAGTTGAACATTTGAAAAAAGAGGGCGCCGCAGGCGCCACGGTGCCGCAGCACAACCTAGTTATTAATATTTGAACAATTTCATGCGGACGTTCGATAAGTTATTTTTGGTGCAGTAATTTGGTGCGCTGCTTTCTAAAATTACTTTAAAAATCGTGCGGTGATTAGCACTGTAAAAATATTATATACATACTTTGTGTACATTTCAGGAATATTTCGTATTTATCATACAGGAATAAGGTACTTAGGCTTTTGCTAAAAAAAAACCTATTATAAAATGCTTTGTTTACATTTAAGAAAGTTTAATATTACGTATTTATCATACAAGGACAAGTTAGGGGGCTTTTGAAAAAGGTGGGCGCCGTAGGTGCCCTTAAAAAAAGGGGGCGCCGCAGGCGCCACGGCACCGCAGCACAAACTAGTATTAAACATGTTTTACGAGACATAACTAAAATTTTGTATTTTTGGATGTGTTGCGCTGCGTATTATAATGACCCTTTTCAAAAGCCCAACTAACTTGTGCTTGTATGATAAATACGTAATTTTAAACTTTCTTAAATGTACACAAAGTATGTTATAATAAGGTGTTTTGCAAAGCCCAAGTTACTTATCCTTGTATGAGAAATACGAAATATTCCTGAAATGTACACAAAGTATGTATATAATTTTTTTTTACAGTGCTAATCATCACACGATTTTTAAAGTAATTTTAGAAAGCAGCGCACAAAATTACTGCACCAAAAAATAACTATCTGAGTCAGTCAGCACTGTTTACAACACAAATGCTGACGTCATAGTTTCGTGCGTTGTTTGGTTAATGTTAATCTGGAAACCAAAAGGATTATGATTTAGCGTTAGGCCACAGTCACCGATAATTGAGCGTAAATATATATATGATTCTTTTAGTTACATCTCGTATATAAAGGATTTATAGTATAAAAAACTTGTTTTTTTTAACGGGGTTTTTTTGTGTGTGTGTTTTTAAACAATTTCTGCGCGGACGTCCTCTGTGTAATGCGTTTCAAGGACTTTTAACGTATTCTCTACTTATTGTAGAGACAGAAAGAAAGCAAAAAAGGATAGAAAGATAGAGAAAGACTTTGGTGAACTCTTTGCATTCTTTTACACCTCCCTTACTTATTTTTGTCAGTGTTCTCCCAATGGAAAAAAAACAACTTCGTAAAACAGGTATTAACAGCCTACTACTTCCGGGTTACGAATTCCTCGGGCGAGGGCTGTTGGAAACCAGCGTCATCTGACAAGGTGCTGAAAATCCCCCGTGTCGTGCACAGGTGCGCAAACCGACAGGTTTCCTTGTATCTGCTACAGGCGGAATGCTGTCCTGTCCATCGCAAGTGATCCGTCTTCTGCAGCGTCGTGTCTTCGATGTGTCCCGGTCGTGTCTTCGATGTGTCCCGAGAGCCGTTTCGTGTTGTAGGCGGCTGTTGTTTGTTTGTTTGTTTGTTTTTTATTTTGTTTTTGTTGTTGTATCCCGTTGAATGGTTTGTTTTGGAATGTATTTCAAATGGCCCTGGACGCGACCAATCGGTAGACTCTCTGACATTATTTCTGAAACGTCTGAATTCATTGGTGTACTTTAAGGACGGTGTTTCTGCGCTCTTTACGGTTCATTTACACCCTCTATACCCTCTAAGCTATATCTATACTCTCTAAATTATTTCTATGCTCTCTAACTTATTTCTATACTCTCTAAGCTATTGCTATACTCTCTAAGCTATTTCTATACTCTCTAAGTTATTTCAATACTCTCTAAGTTATTGATATACTCTCTAAGTTATTTCAATACTCTCTAAGTTATTGATATACTCTCTAAGTTATTTCTATACTCTCTAAGCTATTTCTATACTCTCTAAGTTATGTCTATACTCTCTAAGTTATTTCAATACTCTCTAAGTTATTGCTATACTCTCTAAATTATTTCTATACTCTCTAAGTTATTTATGTTCTCTCTAAGCCATTTCTACACTCTCTAAACCATTTCTATACTCTCGAAGAGCCTCACTTACGAACCGAATCTACTTTGAAGGTGGTGAGAGGACAGAAACTCGTCATGTGGGCGTTCTCAAAAGAATTGACCACGCCCTATGTGAGGATTGAATGTGGGTGAGAAGGGGTTCGTAGGGGTGAAATGGGCGTGTTTAGACTTCTGGCTGATATTGTCAAAACTTTTAAAACTGCACTCAAGTTGATGGCAAACTAAAAGTTGAAAGACATCCTAACAGACCTTTAAAAATATACGATAATCGTTCACTGTTGACCAAAAAAATAAAAAATCACGTAAGTTATGTGTCCTAACATATTTAACACTTTATCAACATTTAAATCTCTAATAAAAATGCAGGACTAAACACAAACCATAGATAAGCGTAGGACGCAATAATCTTCTGTATAGAAGGAGCGTCTGTAAACAGATAAGATAAGATAAGATAGATAAGATAGATAAGATAAGATAAGATAAGCCTGAATCCTATAATAATTGTTAACATAAACAATAATTGTTAAATTTTGGTCAACGTTTAATAATTTTTTTTTCTGTAGTTAGTTTAAAGAAAACATATAATTAATGATGGTTATCATTTGGTCTATGTTTGTTAACATTTGTTAACATTTGTTAACATTTGTTCCTTAATTGTCAAAACATGACTGTGACCATCGTACCCTTATGGTCAATGTATCACGCCATTATAAACCGTTGCTGGTTCAAATCGTGGCTGAAGTCAATGCCGATCGTCTGCTTTATTTTGTTCTTGAAAAAAGTGCAATTAAAGGAAACAATGTACTAAAGCTGGAGAATGGCGCTAGCTCAAAAATAGACCAATAATGTAAAAAAAAATTTAGTTTTTTCTTTTCGCAGTGCAAAAAAATACGCAATTGAAGTGACTGTCAACAACGTGGGCGATGGCATCCCGATGTCATCCTTTCATCTTCAATAAACCACGGCTGATGTCATACAGAGATACCACAGCCTTCAGACCCAAGTGGAGTTGCCACTCAAGCCTTGAAATTATCCACAGTTCACTGAGTTTTCGATTACCGTATTTTACCAGTTTGAAGAGATGGTCCAATAAAACTGAGTTTTCGATTACCGTATTTTATCAGTTTGAAGAGATGATCCAATTAAAAAAAATAATTTTTTTAAACAAATATTTTTAAAAAATAATAAAAAGTGGGGAGCGGGTTTCCAATATTTTTTCATCGTCGTGTTCCGTGGAGCTAACAAAGTGAGAGAAAGATAAATTGTTGTGAGAGTCTGATGCCAGTAGCTGGTTCAGGTGCCAGTAACCATGTCAGGTGCCAGTAGCCGTGTCAGGTGCCAGTAGCCGTGCCAGATGCCATTAGCCATGCCAGTAGCTGTGTCATGTGCCAGTAGCCGTGTCAAGTGCCAGTGGCCGTGTCAGGTGCCAGAAGCCGTGTCAGGTGCCAGTAGCCGTGTCAGTTGCCAGTAGCCGTGCCAGGCGCCAGCAGCCGTGTCAGTTGCTGGTTGTTGGGAGCGTCAGGGTTGGAAATATAACACTCCCCCCCTTCCCCACACCCAATTAAGATTGTCTCTAGAAAAACAAACGCCAATCAAATCGGGTGTTTATAGCAGAACTGATGGCGTCATTTACACATTTTTAAAATTTAAGTTTTTTTATAAAAATACCTACGTAGTAATTTTAAAATAGGAAGTAATATAAAAGAGTTTTTTTTTAAATTTAATTTTATTTTATTGTTTTTTTTTGTTGTTGTTGTTTTGTTTTGTTTTAAATTATTAAAATATTTCTTTTTTAAAAGAAGAAAAAAAGTAAGTTTTTAAAAAAAATGTCCATTTCCCAAAATCATAAAAATCCCCGGGTTGTCAATAAAGACAAAAGTCAATTTCAATTTTCCAAAAGCTGAGCGACTACAGTTTTGTAAGCAAACGCCCGCCATCTTGATTGTAGGTACACGTGTGTACGTGTAAACAAATGGTCGCCATCTTGATTGTAGGTACACGTGTGTACGTGTAAACAAATGGTCGCCATCTTGATTGTAGGTACACGTGTGTACGTGTAAACAAATGGCCGCCATCTTGATTGTAGGTACACGCGTGTACATGTAAACAAATGGCCGCCATCTTGATTGTAGGTACACGCGTGTACGTGTAAACAAAATGGCCGCCATCTTGATTGTAGGTACACGTGTGTACGTGTAAACAAAATGGCCGCCATCTTGATTGTAGGTACACGTGTGTACGTGTAAACAAATGGCCGCCATCTTGATTGTAGGTACACGTGTGTACGTGTAAACAAATGGCCGCCATCTTGATTGTAGGTACACGTGTGTACGTGTAAACAAATGGCCGCCATCTTGATTGTAGGTACACGTGTGTACGTGTAAACAAATGGCCGCCATGTTGAATGATTATTGAAAGAAGGTGGTTTAAAATACGCTACCCAACATCTTTTACTGCTTTCCTGGCGAAATAGATTCACTGCTTCCCTTGTCGTCTAGAGTTATCATTCTTTGCTGGGAAGCACAACAAAGATTGCGATATGTCCCCACAAAAAATCGTCTGACCTACATAATGAGAGAACAGTACCAGATGATTGCCTCCCATGCCCATTGGTTATCTGGGTGATTGCTTGGGGGGGGGGAGGTGAATGATATTAGGACGGTGCCGTGGGGATGAAGTCGATAGAATATGACTTTTTTTTGGGTCTTAATAATGACGCCTTGACCTCACCGTCACTGAGTTTTTGGATAAGATGCCTTTTTGGTTAAGATGCCTTTTTTGGTTAAGATGCCTTTTTGGTTAAGACGCCTTTTTTGGTTAAGATGCCTTTTAGTTAAGATACCTTTTTGGTTTAGGTGCCTTTTTTGGTTAAGATGCCATTTTTGGTTAAGATGCCTTTTTGGTTAAGATGCCATTTTTGGTTAAGACGCCTTTTTGTGTGGTTAAGATGCCTTTTTTGGTTAAGATACCTTTTTTGGTTAAGGTGCCTTTTTTTGGTTAAGATGCCATTTTTGGTTAAGATGCCTTTTTGGTTAAGATGCCATTTTTGGTTAAGATGCCATTTTTGGTTAAGATGCCTTTTTGGTTAAGATGCCATTTTTGGTTAAGATGCCATTTTTGGTTAAGATGCCTTTTCGGTTAAGATATGCGATACTTCACCTAAATAACTAACGGCCAACAGCGTCATGGTGTTGTTCTTCTGAAGCTGTCGAGTCCAAATATTTCATATGAATAAACAAGACACACACACACACGAACGCGCGCGCACACACACACACACACACTCACGTGTTAACAAGGCCGCAAACATGTTTTTTTTCCTTCTTTTTTTCTAACGTAGGAAAGATGAAGTAGGCGCGAGGGCCACCCAGGCCTCAACTCTCGTGAACAGCTCAGACCGACCATCGCTCATTTCGGGTCACCGTTCGTCTCATCAGGTGCGAGAAACCCCCACGTCACGGTCACTGGGTCGGTTCGCCCCTGCAGAGGTGACTCCTTCACTTACAGACTTCGCCATCGGTTACTCTGTCACCCATGTCGCATCTTGCGCCTGTCACCATTGTCGTACAACCGGCCAGAAGCATCAGTACCTCAGCAAAGTCTGTATTTCCACACAATTCTGTTTTTTAACATAACGCTCTTAAACTTAAAACAATAGTGATACGAGGTGCCAAGTTCATAATTTTTGAGAATCCACGATTTAATTTAAATAATAATTATTTTTTTTAAAAGTAAATTTTTTGTTTTTTGTTTTAAAAAGCCAGCATCCCATTATCCTAATTTCCGAAGAGCGCTGTTCGTGTGGGGTTGATGCAAGACGTGTCAAGACCTGAGTGTCTTCAACACACAACTTATCATAACATCAGCGGACGGTGCAGAAGTACACAAGAGGAGAGCTGGGAGGGAGGGGGTCTCAAGGGAGTCGGGGGTACACTGCGCTAGAGGAGCTGGGGGGAGGGGGTCTCAAGGGAGTCGTGGGGTACACCTGCTGCTTCTGACAAATCGTCGATGTAAACCTACGTGAGAGGTGGGAGAAGAAAGGGGCGCACATAATGTGTCAACCTTGAGGGGTCCTCAAATGCTGATGTCTGCATGCAGCTTATTTATCAGGTATTCGGGTAAAATAGATTTTTCTAGTGTCTAGAGCGATGACGAATGAATGTTCTGGGGGAAAAAATGGATGTTTAGAAATTTAAATACTTTAAAATGTAATAAGAGTTGTATCGTAAATCAGATGTGTCAATATCTGAGTGCCAGGATAAAGGGAAAAACTTGGTTTATGTGTGATTAGTGGAGTAAAGATGTGCTAAAAGGGTTTGTCTTGCCTTCTTGTCTTTTCTATGCAGACGCTCCTTCTATACAGAAGATTATTGCGTACACAGACAATGCCGGTCTGTTGACAAGTGTTCACAAGCCACGGCTATGAGAGTTTCACGCTATTCCTAACCGCCTTTGTTTCCCGAACTATTGCTGGGTACCCATTCGGAGCGGTGTGGACTCAGGGACACCCTTGGCCCGGGGAACAAATCCTTGCCTTCAAGGAGATTCGAACCCGTTACCGTAAGTATGCCAGCCGAGCGCGAATGCCACTGGACCGCTTTTTGGTTTGTCTTGGGATATTAGGGTATTCGGTGTTTAATCTTAGAATATTTATATACAGTCAAACCTCTCATTAAGAGCACCTCTTATAACGAGTTTTTCGCATAATTAGCAAAATTTTTGTGGAAAAGGTTTCTCCCTTAACGAGCGAAGATTCGCATAACGAGTGACGCAGAAAGGGAAAGTCCCCTTTTCCTGGCAATTCATTTGTGAGCCAGCACTTCCGCCCGATGTATTATTTTGTGGCACTCGGTCTGTTAGCGTATTGTTTTCGTGTGTGATCAACCGTTTTTACAAATTCTGTATTTAGACAGTATTCGTAATTTTTTATGTGCAAAGTGTAATAACCTGTGCTGAAATGTCTTCGAAAAAAAACTCCACAAAAAGACAATCATAAGAGAGAAAATGTACTGTTTGCATGACATGAAAAACCATTGAAAAGCGAGAACAAGGTGGCTAATGAAGCGTGCAACTACAATCGGCCAACATCAACGATCTGCACTATTCTCAATAGCAATTAAGGAGATGGATGCTTCAAATGGAGTGTCAAGAAAGTCGACGAAACGGTTACTACACATTTTCGTCAAATTTTGAAGCGTCGGTAAAAACAAATGTCTATGTACAGTTTTCTAGTTAAAAAGGAATAATTATTTGTCATATATTCACATTTTTGTTTACGTTTTTTTGTTTCAATTCTCAATTGTTTTTCATTTGTTTCACACTTTAAAAATATAATAAATAATTGTATTTAAATAAATCTTAATAAAATTTTAGAAAAATTAGCTGTTGTTTTTTTTAGCCTGGAACGGATTATCGTATTTTACATTGATTTGTATGTTAATCTGTTTTTTGTATTACGAGTGTTTCGCTTAACGAGTAAGACTCTCAAACGAATTAAACCCGTTATGAGAGGTTTCACTGTGTAATTGTTTATGCTGTTAGGATTATATGATGGTCTGTTTGAGGTATTTGGTATTTAATGGATCCTGTGATTTAAGGGCTCTAGTTTTTAATGGAAACAAGAATATTAATGTATTTTTGTATAACTATACAAAGGTATAATGGTAGGATATTAGGATATCAGGGAAGTAGTGTATCACCTTGTAAGAATATAATGGTCAGAGGCTATAGGATATTAGGATATTAGTGAAGTAGTGTATCACCTTGTAAGAATATAATGGTCAGAGGCTATAGGATATTAGGGTATTAGTGAAGTAGTGTATCACCTTGTAAGAATATAATGGTCAGAGGCTATATGATATTAGGGTATTAGTGAAGTAGTGTATCACCTTGTAAGAATATAATGGTCAGAGGCTATAGGATATTAGGATATTAGTGAAGTAGTGTATCATCTTGTAAGAATATAATGGTCAGAGGCTATATGATATTAGGATATTAGTGAAGTAGTGTATCATCTTGTAAGAATATAATGGTCGGGGGCTATAGGATATTAGTGTACAGAATTCTCAATCACAGCGAGGTTATCATCATCTTGTTGTTCTATCTTGGCATCATTCAAGTGATGCTTATCTTATCTTATCTGTTTCAGACGCTCCTTCTATACAGAAGATTATTGCGTCCTACGCTTATCTATGGTTTGTGTTTAGTCCTGCATTCTTATTACAGTTTTAAATGTTGATAAAGTGTTGGTTTTCCTGGTTTCTTCACGCAACCCATTCCACGCCCGAATTCCGGACGGAAGAACGAAAATTTGTATAAGTTTTGTTCTTGCGTCCGGAATAAGAAAGGTGTTTTATCCTTATGTCTATCTGAGGGTTGTATTAAGTTATCTTTGTGTTGTATTTCTAAATTAGAGTTATTTGCTTTATGTATGATTACTACTTTACTCTTAGTTCTTCTATCCTCTAGTGTTTCAAGGTTTAATGATTTAACTAATGGTGTTATTCTTGTCAGTTTTGAATATTCTCCAGTAATGAATCTGATGCGATGAAATTCTAAGCCCACATCCAACTACCGACTGCACTGTTATTGATCGCCATGTAGTTCAATGAAAGTGATTCGACCAACTGACGTTGCCTCATCCCACCTCGACCCCCCACCCCGGTACCCGCCCCAGACCCCCCACCCCCACCCACACCCCCCGCCCACTGATTAGAAACACAACTGCAGGATATCGACGTTAAGACTTAGACCAGGTCTCGTCTCTTAGGACGATCGATGAAAAGTCCAAGTGTGTGAGCTGATGTACTGTGTTTATAGCTCTGTAGAATATAGTTGACATATACTATCATAGTGCACATATAGAATAGTTGATATATACTATCACAGTACAGATATAGAATCATCAACATTCATAATTTGCAATGTATGTCCCGTCCGTCCGTCCCCTACTTCCGTCCCGTCCGCGGCGCTACTAATTTTAAAAAGCAGCGCACCAAATTACTGCACCAAAAATAACTCTTTTCGAACGTTCCGCATAAAATTGTTCAATACGAAAATAAACAAATAAATTAATTTTTTTAAAAAACCATGTTTTTTACTATAAATCCTTTATGTACAAGACATAATTAAAAGAATGTTCATATAATACGCGGCGCAAGACCCATCCGTTAAATACAAAATTGCAGTTGTGTCGTAAAACATGTTTAATATAATGCGCACCGATCAGGAATATGTTTATAAAAAGTGTTGTCAATACAATACGCACCTTATTGCGCGACAGAAAGGTTGTTCAATATAATACGCACCGCGACACTAAAGCAAAAAAAATTAACATGATACATAGATATAAAATAAAATAATCTAAAAATTCAATAATTTAATTACGGTACATGCAATCGATCTGAAATTTTGATACATTGTTTTTATCATCGGTACGAAACTGCCTGCAACATTTCAGCTCGCTAGCTTACAAGGAATTGGGTTAAAAATCGATCCAAAGTTTTGGCGACAAGCAAGCACGCAAGCAAGCAAGGGTTCAGACTCCACGAGTTAATATAAAGGATTTAAAAATAGATCAAATAAATGAAAGTTATGTATTACACTATCAACGCAGTTTCCCTTGGAAAAATTGCGTTTATAGATTCGAAATGTCTATCAAACTTGACAATGCAACTCCTCCTGAACCATACCAGATAAAGCGTTTGGGTCTTTTCCAAATATGCTAAGGAGGTCCCAAGGATGTGCAAAGGCCAAAAAATACCGAAAAAAATTACTGGATTTCCTTGAAAATCCAAAAACCCCGAAAAATTATATCAGTATTTTGTCATTTTCTCGACAACCATAACATCTATCGGGATGAAACAAACGTCATACAATAGCTAATAATATTTAGAACAATGATGAAGAAGGGATTTTGCAAAAATCACTTCTCGTTCGACTCCCGTAATTTTAGAAGCAATTTTTGAAAGCAATTGTTTTGTTTAGTTTCAAAATTATTGATTTGAAATGACTTTTAATGTAATCTAGAATGATAGTTAATGGGGTTTTCCCGCTTTGTGAATGCTTATGTTAGATTGTTGCGTGGTGCGCATTATATTGACACATTTTTGGTGTGATGTAGCGTGAGGGGATATGACGTCATATTGTGTTTAGTTTCAGAATTACTAATTTGAATCGACTTTTTATGTAATCTAGAATGATTTCTGTTGAATAAATAATCGTAAATTCTTTTTGGAAAATTGGGTATTCGAGTTTTTATTACTTGTTTTTTTATTCTGATGTGTATTTTTTTTCAAAATTAATAGATTTCAGCTGAAATGTATTCATTTTGAAAACTTCCGTCATTTTTGACGGGTATTACACTAGTAGTTGACATATACTATCATAGTACACATTTAGAATAGTTGACACATTATATTTCTGTACACATGTACTACACATGTACATATCGCCTATATGACAACAGAGGTAGCGGGGTGTGTTGTTTTGTTTCAATTGAATGAACAATATTTTTGAAGAAACACGTTCCCTCTTTTTTATTGTACGGCGAAAGTATAACAATTAGCGCATTTATATCCAATATTGATACCGCATTTTCTACATAAGCACTATTACAATAATCCAATAAAATATACCTACCATATCAACAAAGATGATTTCTAAATCATATCCCATATTTATAGAACATTCTCTATTTAAGCGTTTCGTTCCTGTTTGTCTGTCCGCAATATTTCAAATTTTCCAACGTAAAATTAAACCTCTTTTGATGGTCCTAGAGATCAAAATTTTAACACAGATAGATCTTGGATGACAATGCATCGTTTCAAAATTTCAGGTCGATCGAATGTACCGTTATTAAATAAATGCATTCTTAGTTTATCTCTATTTAGTATCTGTATCTTTCTGCTATTGTTGAAATCAACGTGCCACCGGAGTTCACTCCAGCCATCGATGACCACATCCCCGTGTTTAAAAACAAGTAGAGTTAAGTCACGTTTAATAATTAATAAAGAAATTAAAATTTCGATAAAAGAATAAAATAAATAGAGGCAAAATTATTATTTTTTAAATCACGTTTTTATAAGCGGGCTAAAGATCTAATACTGCAGCTTATAAGTTTTTAATTACTTTCTTATTTTTAGTCCACTTATAAAAACGTGGTTTTTAAAAATCTGTTTTTTACCCTCTATTTATTTAAAATAATATTTTTAAAATTTTCTTTAACACATATTCCCTCAAGCCAAACACAGCTTTACTCCAAAAAATCATGTTTCTTATTGGTTGCTACATTCCAAGCGTTAAAACTAGACGCAACGTAATTTAAATTTTTAAATTTTTTAAATTTGTATTTTAATTCATTTTCCTTGTTATTCTGTGAGATCGTGTACAGACATGCTCTCTCCTTGACTCAGAGGCGCTGCTACGATATTTTGCGCCCTGATACGGATTTTAAAATACCCCCCCCCCGGCCCTTTCCAATTATTAGTTAGACTCACTAATAATGTAAAGTTGAAAGATTCATTTTTTGGCCCGTGTACCTTGCCGGCCCTGCACCTCAGCACACCCGTTCACTACGAGAAAATTAATAAAAATAAATAAATAAAAAAGCGCTTCTGTCTGGACTCCCATCTTGTCCCATTTGAAAACACTTTTCCGTGTTTTGGACAACTTGATGACATTTCGAGATTTCTTTTCATGATATGTCCCTATAATACACACGAGGGGCTCATTAATAATAACTTTTTATTCCATGAAATTAGTGCTATGCTGCTGTTGTCATAATTATCTCATGTTACGGAACTGTAAGAAAAGTAAAATAACCGAGGACGCGACGAGGGTGGTGAGCCAGCCGAGGAGGGGGGTTACAGGAGCTGAGATGACGATGTCTCCATCACCCCTTACCCCAAACAACCGCTGGTTTCCGTCGAGTCGGATCAGCCAGGGATCTTGTTCGGGGAGGGGAGACATTATATTGTCCCGGGGAGCGTAACCACGGGGATGTTGGGCTGAGATTCTACGTCCCAGACCTGGCGTTATGGACAAGAACAGGGAGCGGGGGCGTTGAGTCTGGCGCCCCCCTCCCCACCCGCCACCCCTCCTCGACAGCAGGGTACGACCGCGTATATTGTTCCGTAATTACAGGTGGAAGCCGCTCTCACCACTACTTCGGGTGGCAGTGTTGTTGTTTAGTTTTTGTGTTTTTTACGACCGTCGCCCATCGGGGATGGTTTGACGAAAATCGCCTCTGACGTTCAACATCGGGGTGTGGGTTGTGACAGGCGATTGAATAGCGGGGGCCGGAATCTTTCTGTCCCACCGCCCGCCACAAATAAAAATTTATAAGAGAGGGAGATAATTCTTTCCAGTCAAAAAAAAATATTTTTTTTAAATGAGGGAGTACCGTAGAGGGGGTAATACGAGGGATGATGATGATGATGTCGACAAGCCCTCGACAACGTGCTCGGATGGGGATGGTCCCTTGTTCGTTCACGCTCGTCGTTTGGGGGGGTGGGGTGGGGGTGATTTGAGGGGCTGAGCGATGTTGACAGCCGACAATACCAACCAAGGGGTCGGGTGTCCGTTTCAGGGCCGTTAACCACCGAGGCGGTGACAACAACACCAGGTTTTCCGGTGTATGATCATGTCTTATTTGGGGTTTACACTTCAGAGGTTCTTAAACTGTTGACACGGTGAATGGTGGTGTCTTATTTGGCGTTCACACTTCAGAGGTTCTTAAACTGTTGACATGGTGAATGGTGATGTCCTATTTGGGGCTCACACTTCAGAGGTTCTTAAACTGTTGACACGGTGAATGGCGATGTCTTATTTGGGGTTTACACTTCAGAGGTTCTTAAACTGTTGACACGGTGAATGGTGGTGTCTTATTTGGCGTTCACACTTCAGAGGTTCTTAAACTGTTGACACGGTGAATGGTGATGTCTTATTTGAGGCTCGCACTTCAGAGGTTCTTAAACTGTGGACACTGAACAAGTTGGCTTAGCCAGCGACAGGGGAGTATACAATTTTATCATTGTTTTTACCCCCCCCCCAAAAAAAAGAATTAAAAATTAACGGAATTTTAATGCAAATTTGCAAATAGTGACTTTAGAAACCAAAATGTAAATAAATATTCAAGCCATTTGAACCATTTTTAAATCAAAATCTGAAAGGCCAAACCAAACAATCTCACTAAGAAGAAACGGTACACCGAATACTTGACACTCAACGTTCCCTCTTCGTACGTCCGTGTTTAAAGAAATATAATTTTCATTAAAAAAATCGTGAGGAGAGTTTCACAGCATTCATTTTTTGTGTGCGAACTATTTTTTACTAAATTTGCTGCGCTGTAGTTCTAAACTACTGCGGGGTGTTGGTCGGATATATGCGCAGCCGCACAGCTTGTAGGGAACGTTGCTTGTCATACAACACACTTAGTGTCCTGTAAAGTAGCATCCCACCCCCACCCCTCCCCCATCCCTCCCCCCCCTGGCGCTAGTCAGACACTAAACTAAACCAGTTAGTGAAACATTAATAATAATAATAATTCATTGATAATTTATATAGCGCTGTATCCCAGTAAGGAACCGGGCTCACGGCGCTTTACATGGAGATCATAACATACATATAATAATTAAATAACCATTCATACCATAATAACAACATAAAGGACAGTACATTACACATAAGCTACGCTAATCATTAGAACAAATGTTGTTTCATTAATTGTGTAAATACATTTTGAAAAGATGCGTCTTAAGTGCAGTTTTGAAGAACTTGGTAGTTGGAATACTACGTATGTGTAATGGTAGAGAATTCCATTGTTCGGCTGCACAAAAAGAGAATGACCTTTCGCCAAAAGTTTTAGTTCGTGTCTTGGGAACACAGAGAATACGTGTGTCTGCAGAAGAGCGTAGCTGACGACTGGGTGAGTAGATCAGCTCTTCAACTTTGGAGTCTCACATCGCATGACCTCAACATGTCACAAGCGTTTTTGTTTTGGCCATTAAAAAAAAGTTTCTGGGGCATTCGCTCAGGCCTCGCCGATCACCCTCGTTCTCATCTATGCGGGGTCGCATCAACAAGAAACCGATGGAAGACAGAAGAAGAGATGAACACACCACGTGATTGAGTTGACCAATCCATCGTTGCACTCCTTGGCCATGACTGTGGATGAAGACGTCATTAAAAAAATCTTAGACGTTGCGTATAGGGAATTTAATTATTTATTTATTTAAAATGTAGTATTGTGCACACCCGCACCGCGCCGCACTATGTGCACCGCACCGCGGCGCATTGTACAGAAAAAAAAGTAAATGACGCGGCAGAGTGACAGTTAACGTGGTGAAGAAAGAAGAAGATCGGGTTTCATTATTGTTGAATTAAAACCTTTTTTTTTCTTCTATAGTCCTAAACTTGGTTGTTTGGTGTTTACCTGTAGAAATAAAAGCCGCCACTCGGCTCAATGAAGAAAGAAGGAAGAGGCGAAAGCTAATTTAAGTCCTCGAGTTATCACGTGATTTTATTTGACGGTCATCTTCAACTCTGAGATTTTTGGCTCATATAGAGCCCAATACTTACGGCATGAAAATCTGTGCCGATCTGATTCTGGTGACGGTCTTGTCAAGCCTTGAACTTTTAAAAGCACAACTGGACATCGCTGGACATTCAGATATAGTAGACACGAACGTTAGAGCTGGCGCCTTGATCTGATCGTATATATTAACTCACATCTCCATTTTACCCCCCCAAAGGACTCGCGCGTATCTATCTCTCTCAGTCGTAACCCTCGCAATGGATTCAGATCTCTACCAGATCTAACAGAGAGCTTGACTAAGAACTTAATAAGTCCCACGTCGGCCCATTCCGAAGTGACAAGTGTAAGGACTTCATTATTCCAAATCAGTAGAACGTTGAATGCGGCTTGCCGTGCATATTATGCAACTAGGGGTGTCTCTCGCTAGGCCTCAGAGTCTTCACGTGTTTGGCCACGATGACAGCTCCAACTGCCGCGTCAACGACTCCTCTTCCTTGTTCATCCACCGCAGCCTTCGCACAGTATGACCGGAGACATATGCCTCTTCACACCACGAGAGAACTCTCCGCCGCCAACAACAGGCGCGCTCGTCGGCTCCTCGCTACGGATGCATTCCTCCTGACAAGTGTATAGCGAGAAGAAAAAAGCAGAAGAAAAAATCTGTCCCGTACATTCTTCCGGAACAATCTCCTTCAGATGCCCGAGCGTGAAACCGTTCCACCCTTGCACACGGAATGCCAGCCGAGGTATCTCACTTTCGCGCTCGGGCGACGTTCAACGGTAATTATTGAGGATTTGTCACTCTCTCAATCACGGGCATTGTCAAGGGCAGCATCTTAATGGCGCCTCCGTCGTAAAAAAACCAGCGTACACAAGAGCGGCATCTTTCGCGCGTCCCGCGGCCACGAGAGGGGTGACGTCTGCGGCACGGTTGAATACGAATTAACAGCTTAGATCGAGGCCTAACAAATACGAGAGCGAGGGCTGAACAAAAAAAATGTACGTACATATCTTGATTTTATTTTATTTCTAAGTCGGGTTGGGGTGGGGTGTTGTATTGACGATTCGGGAGTAATCAGTGTCGCGTTGAAGGAGGGGAGGGAGGGAGGGATGGGGGGGTGGCGGCGCCGTGGTGAGATAAGTGCGTCCTGTCACATTTAATAAAGGCGTGATTTTTTTACTTCTCATTTTGACACTTGGATATGTCATAAAATTTTGACGGCTATTTGAGCCACACTTAAATATTTAATGTCTTTTTTTTTAGGTCTACGATTTTGGCATTGAAATTTCTAGAAATGTGACATGCCGAGAAATATTTTTTGTACCGGAATTTTCATTCATATTTAAATATTTTTTTTTATAATTATTTTTAAAAATATTTTTTATAAATTTTAATTTTTAAATAAACCCTAAATTTCGACTTGGGTTTAGAGTCACATACATTTGTTTAAATCCAGCGAATATCAAATTAGAACGGTGGAAATTCGTTTACTTTAATGTACTACTTGTATTGTCCAATTTGGACAACTCAGCTGGATATATAACAGAGTTGGGCAATAAAATAAAATGTGATTAAAATGTCGTGGTTAAAATGTCGTGGTTAAAGAGGTAGTCAATTTGTGTGTTTGTGTGTGTTGTGTAGAATGTCTTCCTTCACTTTTCAGGGCGTCGGGTATTAGAAAAGCTCCCCTTGGTTCAACACTGTTTAGATCTCAACTTAACGTTGTATATATATCCACATGTGTTATCGCCACTAAAAAAACATTTGAAAGTGAATAAATGAAATAAAAATATCAGAATTTACTAGAAATATAGAACGTGCTAGTGTTGAAAAAATGCCGTATTGTGGGAAATTAAATTTGACAAAGGAAATAAGCAAGGACATTTAATTTGTGTTATGGACATTTCTTTTTTTGCCAATTAATGTGGGCCTTTCTAGTAGTAGATTGAGTGATTGTCATGGGCACTTTAAACAATAGATTGAGTGTTAGACATGGGCACTTTAAACAATAGATTTGGGCACTTCAAACAATAGATTGGACGAAAGGTATGTACATTTTAGCTATGTATTATACAATAGATTTGTTCACTTCAAGCAGTAGATTTGAACACAGACTTGAACATTCATGAATGCATCTTGTCTTTGAACAATGGCCCTTTGCCACTGAAGATCTAACTTTGACATGTGACGAGTAAATGACATTTCGCCCACTTGAAGGAGTGAATGGGCGTCTTGGAGGAGGCATAGTGGTCGCTACGTCACCACGAGGCCGTCCACGTGACCGGAAGTTGTACGGCGAGCAGGGCGGATGGCGATGGCGGAGAGAGCAATCCGCCGAGAGAAGCAGGCTACAAAGAGAGTTACAAAATAGTTTTTAATGACGTGATCAGGTAAGCGAAGTAAAAACCTGTGCATTCAGCGGTGTCTTTAAGGGCGGGGGGAGGGGGAGCTTGATTTTTATTTTAAAAATCGTTAATAGATTCATCAAAATAATTTGTTTTGAAAATCAACTTTCTACATTCCTGAGTTAATCTGACTTTCTTTCTGCGCCACATACGTGTGTAAAAAGCTTATATGTCCATCGAATCAGTCAATGATTCAAGTATGTGCAGATTCATGCACCGAATTAGTAGTGCCTTGTCGTACAGAATGTTGGCTCACCGCGGACATTTTCCCTCTATTTCCAATGTTCCAATTTAAAAAAAAATATATTTAAAAAAAATAATTCTTCGGATGTTTCTCACTAAACATCTGGATGTTATAAATGAAGTTCTAGAATAAATTAAAATTTGAGGAAATTCTAGGGGTAATATAAAATAAACACTTCAGACAGTTACAAGAGAACCACAGGCCTGGAAAAAGAAGCGTAAGGCTGGGGGTTGGATGACTGTATGTACAGGGTGGCCCAAAAAAGTGGGATCGCCTAGATGTTTTTTTTTAAATAAAATTTTTAGGTTTCAAAACGAGAGAAGTATAAGAAGCATTTGGTACAGACGAAAAGATATTTACTCTCGCCACACAAGTAAATTCACAAAATGATCGTGTTTATTCTGAAGCAAGAAAGAAAGAACAAGTTCCTTCAACGAGACTCATAAACGAACGTGAACATTTCAGTCGTGGCATTATGGTTTCGGTAGGTGTGTCTCGGATGGGAACAACCAGTGTAGTATTTGTTGAACCTGGAGCGAAAGTGAACAGTGAGTATTATTGTGATAAAGTGAACAGTGAGTATTATTGTGATAAAGTGAACAGTGAGTATTATTGTGATAAAGTGAACAGTGAGTATTATTGTGATAAAGTGAACAGTGAGTATTATTGTGATAAAGTGAACAGTGAGTATTATTGTGATAAAGTGAACAGTGAGTATTATTGTGATAAAGTGAACAGTGAGTATTATTGTGATAAAGTGAACAGTGAGTATTATTGTGATAAAGTGAACAGTGAGTATTATTGTGATAAAGTGAACAGTGAGTATTATTGTGATAAAGTGAACAGTGAGTATTATTGTGATAAAGTGAACAGTGAGTATTATTGTGATAAAGTGAACAGTGAGTATTATTGTGATAAAGTGAACAGTGAGTATTATTGTGATAAAGTGAACAGTGAGTATTATTGTGATAAAGTGAACAGTGAGTATTATTGTGATAAAGTGAACAGTGAGTATTATTGTGATAAAGTGAACAGTGAGTATTATTGTGATAAAGTGAACAGTGAGTATTATTGTGATAAAGTGAACAGTGAGTATTATTGTGATAAAGTGAACAGTGAGTATTATTGTGATAAAGTGAACAGTGAGTATTATTGTGATAAAGTGAACAGTGAGTATTATTGTGATAAAGTGAACAGTGAGTATTATTGTGATAAAGTGAACAGTGAGTATTATTGTGATAAAGTGAACAGTGAGTATTATTGTGATAAAGTGAACAGTGAGTATTATTGTGATAAAGTGAACAGTGAGTATTATTGTGATAAAGTGAACAGTGAGTATTATTGTGATAAAGTGAACAGTGAGTATTATTGTGATAAAGTGAACAGTGAGTATTATTGTGATAAAGTGAACAGTGAGTATTATTGTGATAAAGTGAACAGTGAGTATTATTGTGATAAAGTGAACAGTGAGTATTATTGTGATAAAGTGAACAGTGAGTATTATTGTGATCACGTCCTAAGACAAGGATTGCTTCCGGATATTCGAGCAAGATGTAATCATCACAACTGGACACTGCAACAAGACGGAGCTCCTTCACACACGGCAAGAAACACGATAAACTATCTTCGTGTGGAGAATGTCACCTTCATTGAACAAGACATGTGGCCACCAAATAGCCCGGATCTAAACCCATGTAGATTATGCTATTTGGGGTGCCCTTCAACAAAAAGTCTACTTTCGTCGTAAATTTGCAACAAAAGAACAACTGAAATTGGCCATTGTTGAAGAGTGGCAACATTTGTCTCAGCGGTTTATAAACAAGAGCATTGACCAGTTGCGAAGACGTTTAGAAAAAACTGTTGAGAACCGAGGAGGATAATATTGAATTTTAATTCTGATTTTATATAAATTATAATTTGGCAACAATTTACTTGATGTTTTTTAGAAAACAGATACAAACAAATTATTATTTGAAATTATACAAGACGGTCCCACTTTTTTGAGCCACCCTTTATGTATGGCATCTTTCCGTTTATGAAAGACGATAGATTTTTCTACTTTAGATCGCAGCTCTTGGTGTGGCTGATGAGACCAATCCCCGAGTGGCAGTCTCTTCTGCATGTCACACACACGAAAGCAGTGAAGCTCTTTTCCCAGTTGTTGTCGCCATGTTTTTCTGCTCGACTTGTAATTGACCATTCCGTCACTATCGTCTGCCTGGTCCTCACAGTTTGGGATGTCAATGTCGGCTGTTTTCATGTCTCTTTATCATATGTCAATGTATCTGAGACTGGCCGTCCAACATGTCTATGTATCTGAGACGTGGCCGTCCAACATGTCTATGTATCTGAGACGTGGCCGTCCAACATGTCTATGTATCTGAGACGTGGCCGTCCAACATGTCTATGTATCTGAGACTTGGCCGTCCAACATGTCTATGTATCTGAGACGTGGCCGTCCAACATGTCTATGTATCTGAGACGTGGCCGTCCAACATGTCTATGTATCTGAGACGTGGCCGTCCAACATGTCTATGTATCTGAGACGTGGCCGTCCAACCGACCTTTTCCCTGTCTGCATATTTCTATATATCTGAGACTTGGCCGTCCAACCGACCTTTTCCCTGACTGCATATTTCTATATATCTGAGACTTGGCCGTCCAACCGACCTTTTCCCTGTCTGCATATTTCTATATATCTGAGACGTGGCCGTCCAACTGACCTTTTCCCTGTCTGCATATTTCTATATAACTGAGACTTGGCCGTCCAACCGACCTTTTCCCTGTCTGCATATTTCTATATAACTGAGACTTGGCCGTCCAACCGACCTTTTCCCTGTCTGCATATTTCTATATATCTGAGACTTGGCCGTCCAACCGACCTTTTCCCTGTCTGCATATTTCTATATATCTGAGACGTGGCCGTCCAACTGACCTTTTCCCTGTCTGCATATTTCTATATAACTGAGACTTGGCCGTCCAACCAACCTTTTCCCTGTCTGCATATTTCTATATAACTGAGACTTGGCCGTCCAACCGACCTTTTCCCTGTCTGCATATTTCTATATATCTGAGACTTGGCCGTCCAACCGACCTTTTCCCTGTCTGCATATTTCTATATAACTGAGACTTGGCCGTCCAACCGACCTTTTCCCTGTCTGCATATTTCTATATATCTGAGACTTGGCCGTCCAACCGACCTTTTCCCTGTCTGCATATTTCTATATAACTGAGACTTGGCCGTCCAACCGACCTTTTCCCTGTCTGCATATTTCTATATATCTGAGACGTGGTCCTCCAACCGACCTTTTCCCTGTCGCCACCTCGCTGTATAGCACGTCCTTGGTGGTGCTACAAGGTTACATTCGCTTGACCTGCCCGATCAAGTGGCGGCGTCTTTAATTTACTATGGCTGGGACGCTTCACATGTTTGTTTGAGCCAGGACCTCCGTGTTTGGGGACTTCTTCTCCTCGACATCTAATGCCTAGGATGCTGCGCAGGCATCTGAGGTGGAGGCCATCGAGCGTTCTTTCGTGCCGGGTTTATGTGGTCCAAGACTCGCATCCATATTTTCAATCTTCTTCTCCATCCAACTCCAGTGTGCCTTCAAGGATGACTGGATACTGTATGGATATACATCTCACAGATTTACGGTGGATGTTGAAGGAAATCTTTGTGTTAGTGTCCACTAACCCATTAAATATACACGTGAGGGGAGGCAATGAAATATACACATGAGGAAATGCATTTAATATACACACCAGGGGAGGCAATGAAATATACGCACAAGGGGAGGCAATGAAATATACGCACAAGGGGAGGCAATGAAATATACGCACAAGGGGAGGCAATGTGTAGCACGGACTTCAATTGTTTCACGACCTATCAGAACATTATTTGCAACTTCAGGAAAATTAGCATTTTTTTATATTGAAAAGTCGTGTTACAATATAACCATTCCCCCCCCCACCCCCACCCACCCATCCAATAAACGTCATAGTTTAACTCCCTCATTGTTTACCCTAAACTAAAAATAAAATTAAAATAAAATTATTATTTTTTGTTAACTCCTTTCGTCTGTATCAACGCTGCAATCGCTAATACATTATAACCGGCTTGTTTCGTTTCTTTTCTTAGCCAAACTTTTAAATTTACTCTTAATCTAATCGAGAATGATTTCCCTTGAATTAAAGAGTCGGAAGTAGTTAACAGTTACCATGTGTTTTCACCGCCAGCGTCTGAAGCTGTTGGTGTTTTCATGTTCTTCTGAACGTTTGTTTGCAAACATGGTTTGTCAACATGGCTCACGTGGTCGTGTCCAACTAATAAAAGTTACAAATACTGCACTTATAACCAGTGGCGTAGCGAGGGGGGGGGCAGGGGGGGACATATGTCCCCGGGCGCCACGTTAGGGGGCGCCAAAACGAGTATTAAAACTAATTATTTAATTTTATTTTTATATAAACTAATGTATCTCAAATACGTTTGCAAGATTGAATTCTGGAGTTCCACAAATATATTCATTACAAACCAGTGGCCACCATGACTTTGGCGCCCCCATTGAGCATTAAGGGGCGCCATTCTACTCATAAACAAATGACACATCCACAATGTAGAATTGCTGATGACGTCTTTTTAAAAAAAACTGTGCGTTGCTGGGAGTGCGACTAGGGGAGCAGTAGGATACAAGGGCGATTCTATTAACAAGACAGAGACGACACCAAAAGCAACCTCATTCTTGACGAGGATAACTGTCGGTTCGATCCATAAGAATTCCACCACTGGTTTATACTTAACTTATTAATGTGTTATCACGTTTTAAGAACAATTGAAAGTATATATTTATTTTTCTCCAGTTCAAAAGCTCTTTGGGAAGAATTAAAAAGAGTTGTGCCAATCACAGTGAAGAGGGAGTCGGAAACATGCTGTAGTGCACGATCAGAAGCTGTTAAAGCTACTTATTTACTATTTATGAAGGACTAGATGAACTTGTAGAGATGTTCGAAAAATTATCAGAAGATGCAACTATGACTCCTGAAACCTGAAGTGATGCAGAAACTTTGCTGGGATGTAAATTAAACGTTAACTTCCTAGTTTTATTACATTTCTGGAACATCATACTTGGGAAAAAATATCGTGTCAAGAAACGGTTGTAGGACCCTACTATGAATTTCAAGGCAGCAACATCTGATCTTGAATCGGTGGAGAAAGAACTTGTCAACAGTTTTGATAATTTGAGTCAAGTTGCGATATACAATGGAAAACTAGATGCACAACTTGGGAAATCAAGGTTAACAGAAGGATTAGACGACATCGGAGGATGCCTGGAAAATTAGCATGAGATGCAGGAATTTCTGCAGAAGAATACATTGCACGAGTTATGAACAGCGTAATTGATAAACTCCAACAGGAGATATCAATACGGTTTTTACGTCTAAAAAAACTAAACACCAAATTTGGATTTTTACTAGACGTCAAAACTCTTCTCGCTGAGACAAATGTCGATACACTTTGTCAAAATTGCTTAGATTTTGGAAATTTCTACGACACTGACGTCAATGGTCACGAATTGTGCACATACATCGAAGACTGCAAAATGCTGCTCAGTACCCGGACTGGAATTATACCAGAAACTCTTTTGGAATTTCTTGGTTTTATCAGGGCCGGACAAACACTCCGTCTTTCCGTGCAAATGCCGGAGTACGAAAATCGAGGGGCACAGAATTCATTTTATGGAAATGCAGAGGACCGATCCGAAAAAATGAATTAAAAAAACGAATCCAGAAAATGAAGGTTATAAAACCTTTTTCATTGCTTAGCGTATAAAATTTTCATTTTTAATAATATGCGTTCCATAACAACTACATTATAAAGCTAAAATTGGATTTTAACCCGAACTGCAACGAGTTTCATGACGAGAGGACATATCGTTCTTTCTACGTCGCAATTGGTGCAATTAGGATATTTTTTGCCCAGGGAAAAAATAATTTAAAAATGTAAAGTTGGCACCCTCGACCATTTCCGTTTCACCAAATTTTAGTATGATGTAACGTTGTAATCCTCATTTAGTATGATGTAACGTTGTAATCCTCATTTAGTATGATGTAACGTTGTAATCCTCATTTAGTATGATGTAACGTTGTAATCCTCATTTAGTATGATGTAACGTTGTAATCCTCATTTAGTATGATGTAACGTTGTAATCCTCATTTAGTATGATGTAACGTTGTAATCCTCATTTAGTATGATGTAACGTTGTAATCCTCATTTAGTATGATGTAACGTTGTAATCCTCATTTAGTATGATGTAACGTTGTAATCCTCATTTAGTATGATGTAACGTTGTAATCCTCATTTAGTATGATGTAACGTTGTAATCCTCATTTAGTATGATGTAACGTTGTAATCCTCATTTAGTATGATGTAACGTTGTAATCCTCATTTAGTATGATGTAACGTTGTAATCCTCATTTAGTATGATGTAACGTTGTAATCCTCATTTAGTATGATGTAACGTTGTAATCCTCATTTAGTATGATGTAACGTTGTAATCCTCATTTAGTATGATGTAACGTTGTAATCCTCATTTAGTATGATGTAACGTTGTAATCCTCATTTAGTATGATGTAACGTTGTAATCCTCATTTTTGCGCCCCTGTAACTTGGAGCATGGGACATATTTACCTCACTGCCCAACAGTGTTGCTACTTAGACCGGCGCACAGTACAAAAGTGTTTAACTTTGATTTCCCTACTGATCCGAGCTATATAAGACATATTAGCAATGAAAATTACCAGAAATGTTGGTGCTTTCTGTAGCTAAAGATTCTGTTTTATTTTTGCCTCTATTGAACACTTTTTGCAATGGCTACATCTTTGTTAGCAAAATGAAATTCATCAGCAGGGATATGACATCTGCACTTTACCTCTGTCTTGTCCATGATGCTTCTTTCGGGAAAACTTGTCATGATTTCCTGTAGTGGGGCGAAATGTCCTGTATTACGCTGCATTTGAGACAGTTGCCTTTGAAAAATGTGCACCTTTTCCCCAAAGGCCTTGATTTGTGAATATAATTGGATTAGCACTGCTGTACGCCCTTGAAAATTTGTGTTAAGAGAGTTCAGATGTCTTGTCACTTCAACTAAAAATGCAAAATCTGCCAACCAAGCAGGATCAGATTGTTCTGGAATCTTTTGTTCCTATTTCCCACGATGAATAGCCCCGTGTCTTATTTAAGTCTGTAGAGGCACTGAATTGCTGTTCCCCGATCGAGCCATCTTGTACAATTGTGACACACATCTTCTTATTCTCAATGGATGTTAAAAGCAACTGCTGAAACTGGCGGTGAAACAGGGCTTTAGAGCGACTAGAGCTTATAGCGTTTATTCCTGGCTCAAGGACACGATCACATCTAAAGTGTTTGGCACAAAGATCTTGTTGGTGAATGATACAGCGAAGTTTAAAATCTATGCCATAACCTCTTTGCTGACTTTGTTACAGACACGTTTTGTTGGTCAACTGTGCTCACCAGACAGGGCAGGTGCACCATAAAGAATAGATACAGAGATTGATTACTTGGTAATTTATCGTCACAGCAGAACAAAAATGAGAAACTAAATTTATTCCTCTTGTTAGGTCTTTAAGACTGAAAGTCTAGTTATTGGTAAACAATAACTTTGTATTTATTTTTTTTACATCCCTTGGAGCACTCACACTATTACAAATTTTGGACTTTTAAAAATAAATATAATGTCGTTGCAGAAATAATACGTCCGTCAATTAGGAAATACACTCTAAAAGACAAAAAAGTGATTAGAAACATTTTCATTTCAAATATAAAATACGGCCTTTGTGGGGAGGGGCAAATCTCTGTTCCGTCATATTGGAGGAGTGGGGCTCTAAGTTTTTTGTGACGAAAAAAAGGGGGGGGGGTGAATTGCGTCACATCATTTATAGACGGCCCCAGAGCGGCGCAATTTTTCACTTTTGCACGGAGTGGTTGAAAGGCTAAGTCCGGCCCTGGTTTTATTGTTTCATATGGAGATGACGTATTTCCGAATCTCGCATTTCACTGCAAATACTTAGACAATTGCTGTTTCAATTGCAAGCTGTGAGCGGTCCTTCAGCTAACTAAATCTTATTTGGTCTTATTTACGTACTTCAATGGGACAAGATCGTCTGAGTGATCTTGCAATCATTAGCATTGAAAGAGAAACACTTGAGAATATTAATTTTGACAACGTGATCGACGACTTTGCGACAGTCAAATCAAGGAGGATCAATTTGTTGTACACTATGTCTATTCCAGTCATGTATAAGTAGTAGAGAATATATTTTTATTTTAAATAAATTGTTTAGAATCGTATAGAGAATTATTAGTATGTATTCCATTTCATTAAAATACAAGAAAATGAACTATATAAACCGTAAAATTTCAAAATTTTCTTGGGGGCTCAGCGAACCCCCGTATTATGTCTGTCCGAGAAGGGGCGCAAAATTTGTGCCATGTCCCCGGGCGCAAATGACCCTAGCTACGCCACTGCTTATAACACGTATGAGGTAATGTTATTCATGACGATTCTGACGAAGAAAAAGGTTCCGATCGATCATAATAGTAGTAATTGTAGTTATTAGTAATTATATTGTAGCAGTAGCAAAAGTATTAGTGGTAGTAGTAGTAGTAGTCAGAGGTTAATATTCTACGTCCGGGGACAAACTATTAAACTGACGCCCCCATTTTCCTTTAGTTTTAGTTTCGAGCCCTTGTTCACCAACAGTTTGCCTAATTTTTGCTCCTCTGTACCTTGGCGCCCGGGGACACATGTACCTTCTCCTCCTACCCCCAATTGTTTACGCCTCTTGTAGTATTGAAAGGGATAATAACTAATTTTGAAAATTCATCAGGTGATTAACAACTAGACCCTCTCCCCCCTCCCCCCCCACCTACAACACACATCATTATGAGCTGTTTCCAAGGTTGCCATCTTATCTTATCTTATCTTATAAATTACAGACGCTAACTATAACCAGCCTCTATCTGTTTAAAAACACGTGACAAAATTTGAGTCAGATTTTTCTTAGCCATACAAAACGTTGTGCTCACATAAGGAGACTGCGTCAATAATTTCTAGTAGCGACACAAAGTTGCGGGTGAATATAATGCTGTTTTCCGCACTTTCTTTCTTCCATCTGCCGTTGACAACGAACGTAGAGCTCTGATGTTAGCGAGTGTTATTTTTTTTTAAAATAAGATGCTATTTCTAGTTTACTGGATACACGGACAACATTCAGAATAAACAAATGTTTTCTTACATTTGGGAATAAACAAATTTCTTCGTGTGACCTGGAATGAGTTGAATAACAAAATTCCGGTTATTTTTATTATTTTATTTTTTATTATTATTTTTTTTTAAATTGATCCCTACAAGAAATCACATTTTTATTTTTTTTTAAATTCTGTGTTGTCTGTAAACGCTATTCATTGCCCCCTGATTTTATGAATGAATGAATGAATGAATGAATGAATGAATGAATGAATGAATGAATGAATGAATGAATGAATGAATGAATGAATGAATGAATGAATGAATGAATGAATGAATGAATGAATGAATGAATGCTTTCTTCTAAAGCAGTGGTGTCCAAACTTAGGCCCACGGGCTGAATGAGGCCCGCACTTAAATTTTAACTGGCATGCGGCCTAGTCTTAAATAATTGACTGGGGATTTTTTTTCTGTCATTCAAAGCGAAATTATTTGTTGTTTGAGTACAAAATACGATGAAGTCAAATGATTTCAAAAATAGATAACACGTCATCTATTTTTGAAATCATTTGACGTCATCGTATTATGAGTACAAAAATAGATGACGTGTTATTATTTTCGAACGTTTATATTGATTTTTTTTAAAAAGTCGATGAAGTTTTGTGCTGGTATGTTTACGAAATTCAATGACGTACGATAGCTAAAAGCAATGTCGTAAATTGTTTAGTTTTGCCAACTCAAAGGAAATGAATGTGGCATCGGTGTATTTCGAATTTTAAGACAGTTTTTACATCTTATTTTCGACTCTAGTGTTATTTCAACACGTTTTATTTTTATCGTAAGGTCTGCATTATATTATTAGTTTCTAATGATTCAATGAGATATTTATAAAGTCTGGACAATCTAGTTATTATTTTCTCATTTTTGTCCCCACAAAATAACAGTTTTACGGTCAGTCTTACGGTCAGTCTTACCAATAACAGCTGCACACATACACACACTATATAATTGAAAGGCCCGTAATTCTGTCTTAATGTATGTAATTTTGTTTTATTGTTTTAATCCACCCCACCCCCACCCCCCCCCCACATATTTTTACTTAATGGAATGCGACCCTCTTTGCAAAACGTTTGGACACACCTGATATATAGCACGATCACTATCAATGCTAGACTTGCATGCTCGTTGTTAAAAAAAACCTATCCCATTTAAAAAAAATAAAAGTCTTCGTTTTGTTCTTTAATTTGGATTCCGAATATTGATATATTGTCTGACAATAAATTACAAAATTATGTTTGTACGAAGATAGCATGGCAACGCTTGACAAATTTGTTAAAATGGATAATTCCCTCAGAATAAGAAAACTAATTCCTGTGAAAGTTTTTAAGACTGTAGCGCATCTTTTTCTACTTTTGTCAAACTAAACGTCCGCTGCCGCCTACTCGTGAAGACTCTCGTCCCACATAGTGGACTCTAAAGGCGAGCTTAGCGTCGAGTCCCTCACTCTCTTGACATCCTGGACACCGACCGAGTCCTTTCATTCCAGTAAAAGCCCTCCCGCATCAAGCTCGCACCGTTGTGACAATCTTCAATACCATTACTCGTCATAGATTATTCTCAAAGCAAAATGGGCCCCCGAAATAAATTGAAGGAAGAGTAGAAAGGAATTGAAAGACGCGAAAGAACCAGAACGAGGCTGGTCATAGTGAGGGTCTCAACCTATTGACAACGAGGGCTCAAGAGTGGATTTTCCCCGAGCCGATGGACGAGGGTTTGAAATTGTCAAATAAGGAAAGGGGAGGGTGGTGTGGGGTATAAACAAGTAGAGATGAAGCTGAGATATTTGCCGGCACTTAGGTAATAAGGTCATAACAACGCGCGTCAGGGTTGTTTACCCTTGTCACGTCTAATACCGTTAGTGTAATGCCGAGGATTGTGCGAGGGCGCTCACGGGAGAGCGAGGCAGGACACGCGAAGGTATCCGGGAGTTTCTTTAATTCTCCTGGCGGGCTGGGCGAGGGCCTAAATCTCCGTCCGAGTCTTATCCTTTGTTTACGTGTGTTTTTATCCCCTCACTCCCGCCTCGCGATAATCCGCCCACGAGACGGGAGCATTTAGAGAGTATTGTCCGAGCCATTAGAGAAATGAGATGTTTTTCTTTTTGTCGTGGGTTTTCACGTATCAGTAAGGGCGTATTGTCTGGTAGTGGATGGGTGGGTGGGTCATCTTCTCTAAACGTCTTGATGTAGAATACTGTTGTAATTTTAAAAAACGTTAAAAAAAACAAGTTTTTGACTATAAATCCTTTATATAGGAGACATAACTAAAAGTTATGTTCATTACAATACGCAGTGCATGACAATCAAAAAAATTCCAAAATTTTAGTTATGGGGGGGGGTACGGGAATTTGTGACACTTTGTGACAGGGGGGAGGGGGGAGTTAAAATGGTCAAAAAATGGCGTGACGTACTTTATGGACGGCCCCTATGTGTGTTTTACATTGAGTGCATTGATCAACATATGTGTTACTATTTTTATGTGAATCGCTGTGTGCCCAGCTGCTTGCTAGGGTACTGCGCTAAATTAATTATCAAATTAGTAGTATTATTATTATTTTATCTGTGATCTTCAGTGATGTTTCTGTTGATAATTTAATTTTTTGAGAAGTTCCTGTGATGTTCCTTGTATGTTCCTGTAATTTTTTTTAAAATGTATTTATTTAATTATTTATTTTATTTTTTTCGAAGTTTCCTGTGACGTTAATCTATTTTTAATTTTTATTCAATACAATGAAGTTTGCGAATTTTTACTGCTGCTAAATTATATCTGAAGCCTGGAACAATGTTCCATAATTATTTTTTTAAATTCTTATTTTTCGATATCCGTGTAGCTATTCTTGATTATTCTTTTCTATTTCCCTGAGCTTCATTAGTAACTTGTGAACGCTACATCACTTGCCCCATAGTCCGTCATGGACTGGAAAGGGGGTCATTCATTAGTAACACTTCAGGTGTGTTGTATTTTGTAGTCCCCCACCCCCAAATTCGCTTTCTCACATTGAATGATGATCAATGATCCTTGTTTGTTATCCTTGTGTTAACAAATACATTACACTTCATTACAACATCATCCACTGTTCACCCCACTTTACGCAAGTCATGGCGCCCTGCCTCTGTCTTACTCTTTCGATTCACCCTCTCTTTGCCAGTTTTTCTTAACGGCCGGCCAGTACTTTTATTTTCAAAAAGAGCTGCAAGATTCATTACTGGTGAATATTCACTCAATGACAAGAGAATCCCTCAATGACAAGAGAATCGCTCAATGACAAGAGAATCACTCAATGACAAGAGAATCACTCAATGACAAGAAAATCACTCAATGACAAGAGAATCACACAATGACAAGAGAATCACTCAATGACAAGAGAATCACTCAGTGACAAGAGAATCACTCAATGACAAGAGAATCACTCAATGACAAGAGGATCATTCAATGACAAGAGAATCACCCAATGACAAGAGAATCACTTAATGACAAGAGAATCACTCAATGACAAGAGAATCACTCAATGACGAGAGAATAGCTCAATGACGAGAGAATCACTCAATGACAAGAGAATCAATCACTGACAAAAGAATCACTCAATGACAAGAGAATCAATCAATGACAAGAGAATCAATCACTGACAAAAGAATCACTCAATGACAAGAGAATCAATCAATGACAAGAGAATCAATCACTGACAAGAGAATACTCAATGACAAGAGAATCACTCAATGACAAGAGAATCACTCAATGACGAGATAATCACTCACTGACAAGAGAATCACCATTAGTTATCACACGAAAACTAAAAACACTTAAGTTCACTAGAGGATATAAAAAACAAAGAGCAAAGTAGTAAAAATATATGAGGCACTAAATTCTAACTTGGAAATAAAAACACTACAATCTAATGCAACACCTCAATGGACATAGGAGTGTGAACACTTTTCTTGTTCCGTATGCAAGAACAAACACATAGGAATACGTTTCTTCCTTTCTGGCATTAAATTAAGACTTTGAATGTCGTTGCCTGAACAAACCATGAAAACCAACACACTAACAACATTCAAAACTCTAATAGAAATGAAAAACTAGATATATACCAGGTATAAGCGTATGACGCATTAATCTGTATAGAAGGGGCGTCGAAAATAAGATTTTACCTCTAGAACTCACACTTTCACTTTCGTCATTACCAGGTATCTCATCAGCACCCGCCCCCACACCAACCCCGTTATAATAGTTACTGTCATGTTAATAGGTACACCGAATTTTCACCTTTAAGGTGGGGAGGGCGGGTGAGTTTGGGGGGGGGGCGCTCTAGACCTCGCTACAAGTAATGAAACAAAATTTTAGCACAGAGAAGAAGAAACCCCATCCGTTAGTCCGCCCTCAGAGTCCCTAAGTGCGGCACGGGGTCTCTGAAAGTGCTAACACTCAGAGGCGTATCCAAGCGAGGATTATATGTCATTCCCGCCCTTTGGTACACGTGTTGGCACACGCATGCGCATACGCAAAGGTGAAGATTTGACTGATAAAGTATTTGCATGACCCATTACTGTCAGGCTATATAGCAACAATTTCAAAGGAGGACCCCAAATTTACTATTTATTATTGTAATTTTTGTCATTACATTTTTCTTTATATCACTACGTTTTGCTCCTGATTCAGTAAGAAACAAACTCAAGAATTACTTAAACTTAAACTTGCGTCGGGTCGAACGAAAACCCAATCCTCACTCCTCTTCCTGTAATACTTTATTTTTGTAAACGCTCTATCTAAATATATAATTTTTTGCACTCGTGAGCGGCTCGGGTTCTAGAAGCCCACGAGAGGCAAAGGGTACAAAACTCGAGCTCAAGTGCGAGGGGGCTCTCATAAGCTCGTAGGCCTCCACTTCACCGGAGCTAAACAATTGTTCTCCCTGCACCCCGCGTCTCCGTACCAGACAGCTCGGAAACTCGCGCCCCCCGGGTGTAGCTTGAGAATCACACAATGCCCCCCCCCCACCTCACCTCACCTCTCCTCCGATCCCCACCCCTCGTGTGAATTGAGAGTATTGTTTACATCATTGGGGAGAGTTTAGAGGCTACTGACCAATGTACTAGTAAACGCGGGGTTCCTCGTCTGCAGTTGGCTAATGGCTCCACGTAACGACGCCGTCACAGTGGCAGCATGTCTTGAACCCTCCAGGCATTTATTGACTCTTTGAAGCTCGAGGGTTAGGATGCTCTAGGAAATAAGCTGCACTCGTTAACATAGTGGTAACTCCTGAAGCTACTCGCTCAACAGTCGTATAAGATAAATTGGAGCAAAGTAACATTTCTTTTAAGCAATTTATAAATCGATAAATATTTTGAATACAAGCAGATCACAGAGATGATAGTTTTTTTTTCTTTCTTCTTTTCTTTCTGTTAATTTTAAAGGAAATTAAGAAATATAATGAAATAAAAATTTTGAAACAGTTTCTTTTCTTCATTTCTCACACATTCAATTATCTAAACATGTTATTGGTAGAACAGGTGGAGGGAGGGGAGGAGCTACATTTTTTATAGAATGAAATTTTGACTTAGGTCCAATATCTTTCCGAGAGTTTAATTCACAATCTTATTAAAAAATTAATTCATTTGTCTGTTGTTTTTGACAGTCTTGGGTTCTATTCTGTCAATAAATTATTTAAAAGTGTATCCCAAAAAAATGTTATATATTGCAAAAAAATATATATATTATTATTATATAAATAAATAAAAACTTTGACATTTTTAAAAAGTTTTTTTTAAAGTTATTTAATCCTCAAGAGCTTAAAAATGTAGAAACGAAATTTCGAGACATAGTGATGTCAATTATCATAAACTTTTAAAGCTAAAGTCAATATCAAATAAACTCTGAATGGGACGTAAGCGCAACTCTAGAGCATACAGTTTTTGTTTGTGTTTGTGTGTTTGTGTGTTTATATAAAAAAGAATAAGCGCCCTGCCCTCATCCCTTTAAGAAAAAAAAAGCAACATAATACATTTCTCTCTTATCTCAAAATCAATAACTTCCAATAAAAATTCGCAATGTGTCTTATTTTGGAAGGCCAAGGACCTGGACTCTACTCACGGGCCTGTCAAAAACTGACAGGAAGCTGGGCCCACATGTCATTATCGTTCTTTCCCATCACTCGCCCCCTAAAAAAAACAATATAAAAAAAAACAACTCGACCTCAGTCTCGTGAAATGATTAAGTCAAGTTCCTGTCCACGGCTCTCGTATGGCTTAATGGCCTCATTGTCACGGGTAGAGGGCGGCACTCAATCTATGGGGCGAATTACCTGGTGGGGTACCGCACGTTGTGCCTTTGGGTCCGCGGGACGCTTCAATGGTTCTCACCGCATGTCAGGCAGGTCATAAGTCGCTCGCCGGCGACAATGTGAATGATTACAATGGGTAAATTAGCCAGTGTATTAACCCAGCACCCCCACCCCTCTTCCCCGCCCTTTTTCAGGTGGTGTGGCCGGTGTTCTCGACCCTCATAAAATCTCCCGCAGGATGGGTTGAGATTCCAGGGGCTGATACACTTGTTTATAAAGAAAAGATGTTACTATCATTTTTTGTATTTAATTATTCTGTAAACTGTCAAAATTTTTAAGGGGAAAATAAAGACAATTTGGAACACTAGGGAGTCATTACATATTTATTATTATTATTATTATTATTATTATTATTATTATTATTATTATTATTGTTTCCTTATTTTAAAACATTTGCATTATTCTATTTGTTAAAACTTTAATAATTTTACCCGTATTTGTGTGGGTCATAGTTTATAACTCGTTATTATGCCATAAAAGAAACATAAAGTGGGACAAAGAACATAGTCGTCCAAGTAAGTGCCTGTAGCACTTAAAACATAAAAAAATATAACTTTATATTAAGGCAGTTTATTTTTCTTATAAGCCCAAAAACTGAAATGCCTTTAATTTAAAAAAAAATATTTTAAAATTCTTTTTTAAGACAGCCATAGTCTATTTTTACATTTATCATTATCATTATAGTTTGTATTTTGTTATAATTACTAGCCTATCTACCCGACGTTCCAATTGTATTTAATTAACATTACTAGCTTATATGCCCGACGTTCCATTTATATTTTATTACCATTACTAGCATATGCACCCGCTTTCAATTTATATTTAATATTTAATTACAATTACTAGCATATGTACCCGGCATTTTCCTTGATGTCGTTTAGCTTTTTAGGTACATGTGTAACATAAAAAATAAATGGTCCCGTTTTTAAAAGGTTGTTACAAAAATAATTATTATTACTACTGTTTACGTGTGTGTGAAATTTTTCCACCTGAGTATTTTGATGCGACTTTTTCATCCGGAACTTCCTTTTTTTATTTCATTTAAAAAATTATTTTTTTTTATTTTTTTTAAAATTCTGGCATACATTTTTACTACAATCCTTTTTATGATTCCCTATCTACCCGCTCTAAACCTTTTTGCTGCAGTAGTTCATTATCACTTATGTATACTACACACTTCCTAACACCATCCAGTCATCCAATCGTGATATTCAACTTCTATCCATCCCAGGACTTCCGAGCAATATTACACTCCACCCCCCCCCCACACTCGACGTCATGCAACTCAGGTGACGCCCCCAAAGCAGACGGCACATGGAGAGATAACGGAAGTGGTCGATAATGACACAAAACAAATGTCCCACGTCCGCGGTGACCAAGCCCAGTGGGCCCCCCTCACAGGCCCGCAATATTTGCAGACTCACCCGTGCGACCTCACCCACGATAAACCATGACCCCCCTCCCCCTTTCCCGCAGAGGCGCTGCACTTCTAGGGGGCGTCGAACCGCCAATTACCTCCCCTTCCGTTTTTTTTCACAACCTTATTTTATTTTATTAAGGCATCGCATTCTCTGTTTCGCGATACAATAAAAAGAGCGAGAGAGGGGGAGGGGGAGGGGAAATTGACAAGGGAAAAAATATCTTAAATAACATGCCCCTGTAAACAAAGTTAACTTTGAATGTTTTTCAGGTATCGGCCCTTATGCTTCCCATGGGGCGCCATCAGGTCACATCTTTCCGACCAGCCCCCCACCCCCACAAACGTCTCCCCCCCCCCATCTCCGGTCAAAACTCGTCTCCGAACACAAATAATATGTGTGAGACACGACACTGTCATTTATCACCGCGGTGATCTTCCGCGAGTGGTGTTGCTTTTGAGATGAGGCAAAAAGGGGGTTAGTGGGGTGGGGGGGGCGAATGAGCTTCACGAGATGGTGAAGGGAAAGATAAGAACCAAAATATAGAGTAGAGAATCGATTCGTTAAAACAACAACAAAATGATTGCGAGGGGGGGGGAGGGGGGGAGAAAGTCATTGAAAAAGCCAACAAAATTTAATGAATGCATCTCAATTTTTGAGCACGCATTTATTTATCGTCGGGACCGTTTTGTCCGGGGCCATTTTGACGGGTCACCGTTAATCCTAATCTAAACCAATACAACTTGTACTTTAAACAAATCTGAGATTACAGACTGGATCCAAGATTTTAGAAGTCATTTTCCCTTAATGCGCTTCATCAATCTAAACCTCCGCCCTAATCTCACCCCCCTGTCCTAACACCCTGACATTTCCGCGCCGGTCTATAAACAATTAAACACTATGGTTTGAACATAAAACTCATTCCGACAAAGATGCGACAATAATACGACAGGTTTTAGGCAGTTGAAGAGGTGGGTGGAGGGGCAGCAGCTGTTTGGAAAGCGAGGAGGTTGCCGGAAAACTTGATGAAAAGTAAAAACACTCCATCGCGTACAATGTGACGCTTCTGTAAGGTGACGATTCGTCACATTCGGCTTTGTGCATGTGTGCGCGTGTGCGCTCCTATCTCACTCCCTTATTATACCAAAACAAGGGATGCTACTGTTTCCAACAGTCTACGAGTTATGCCCCGTTGTCCTAAGTTTGGGGAAAAAACTGGGGGACAGGTGATAGAACCAGCATGCGGTGTGAGAAGTTAAAGCAAGGAAAACGAGTGGGGTTGGGGGTGGACAACCTTTTACATGGCGGGGGCCTAAATTTTAAACGTCGTTTTGCATTTAGGTTGTTTATTCAAAGAAAAAAGTAACAGAGGTTTAGAGACGCCCCTGAATAAGGTTTAAAAAAAAACTGGTTTCCTTATTCTCTTGTCGCTATGGGGGTACCCGGGGGAAGTGGTTGTGGTTTTCTTCGTACGCATTGTTGATGATTTCAATATGGCGGCCGTTTCGGTTTCACCTTACACTGCCAATAACAATACAAAAATCCCCCACATCTTTCTTCTTTTCATTTTTTTCCCTTTCAAGAATTCAATAGTAAAACTCCAAATAAAGATGTTTGACAGAGACTATCTCGCCCTCTCAATAGCCGCCAAGGAAACTCATGCTTGTTTCAAACTTTCCCCCCTCGCTCTGCGGTCGCTCTTCATTTCTTTATCTTCTTCCTTGACGGCATTTTGAGGGACTTGACTCCCACTTTGGAGCTCGCGCCATGACGTATGCTTCCGCTTTTCAGCCATTTTGTTCCCATCCGCATTAAGCCTCGGGGTGAATCTGGTCGTGTTGTTGTTTTTCGGGGCGTCTTCTTCGGGCTCGTCTCAAACACCTCGTTGGGGGTTGCAAAGGTTAAAAGAGGGGAGGGGCGTTCTTTTCTTGTAACATTTTCATTGTAACGTTGTTTCGTTTCGGTGTTGGGTTCGGAGGGAGACAAACGTGACTTGTGAGAAATTAGTTTAAAGGGGGCTAATCCTTACACGACGCAACCCTTAAGGAAAAATTCGCACTAGGGGTGCCCTAAAAAACAAGACAGATCTCAGTTTTGTCTGGTCAGCCCCACAAGATGGAGAGAGTAGTGCGTAACCGGAGTAAGGAAACTTTGACATGAGTCGTGTGGTGGTCGAAAGTATCCTCCCTTGACGAAAGAAATAGGAGATAATATACCAAGAAAGAGCGTGAAGGAGGGAAAGAAAGAAAGACACGGAAGGAGCGCATAAATAAAGAGAGTGAGAAAGCGAGGGCCGATAGAAAGGTGGAGAATTAAAGAGCATGGTGTATAAAATAATAACTTGCTGTAAAAATAAATAAAATAAATAACACTAATTAATTATCATTGTTTAAATTTTATTTGAGTGTTTTATAATTCGGTGGCTAAAATGTGTGGATTTTGATGTGACGGATCCATATTACCCAATGGCCTAAAAAAATACCACAAAAGAACTTTTTTTTCCCAGTCATAATTTATTTGTATATATCAACCATCAGAATATTGGGACCAATGGAAGGATTCGATGGCTAACTATTTTTAAAAAACTATTTGGCCTCAAAGATACAACTTATAAGCAACACGCGTGTCATTTCGTTGGAGACGTAAGTCGATCAATTTGGTCCATTGATTTACTCGGATCTGAGAGGAGGAGGGACGAGAAAGAGGATACATTTGTCGTTAATTTGAAGAAAAGAGAATATTCAAAACATTCTCCGAATGGTAAAAGGGTGGGGGGGAAAAGGGGGGGGGGTAAATTGAGTTAAGTACACATTGGAACATTTTCATATCGGCTTTAGATTCAAGGTTGTTTTCTGACTTATTCCAGCCCTCGTGTTGCCCTCGCCTTTACAAAGAATTCCCAGGCCATGTTTTGACAATATTTCTTTTTATAAAGGGACGACCATACCCGCTTTGATGTCGGTGGTCGGGGAGTGAACAGGTGGGACACTTGACTGGTGGGGTGGTAGCGGGGGGGGGAGGCTGCTGCGTCCCTAATCACCAGTGGCGACCGCGTTGACTTTGGCGCCCGCCACTCTTGAGAACTGCTAGCACTCATTTCAGAGCGTCGTTTGTCTTTAACGTGCTGGTAGACCTTTTGGTTGTGTGGTGCTGTGTGGTGCTGTGTGGTGCTGTGCGGCGCTGGCCTCGATAAGGTGCAAGGACAAGAAGATGGGGTCCCGGGTTTAGGGAAGTCTTGGCGCCAGACCTAGGGGAAGAGGTGGGTATGGGTTGTTGAAGGGAAATTGGTGGTGTCTTGGTACAGAAGTGTGGGAGATTGGTGGTGTCTTGGTACAGAAGTGTGGGAGATTGGTGGTGTCTTGGTACAGAAGTGTGGGAGATTTGTGGTGTCTCGGTACAGAAGTGTGGGAGATTGGTGGTGTCTTGGTACAGAAGTGTGGGAGATTTGTGGTGTCTCGGTACAGAAGTGTGGGAGATTGGTGGTGTCTTGGTACAGAAGTGTGGGAGATTGGTGGTGTCTTGGTACAGAAGTGTGGGAGATTGGTGGTGTCTTGGTAAAGAAGTGTGGGAGATTGGTGGTGTCTTGGTACAGAAGTGTGGGAGATTGGTGGTGTGTTGGTACAGAAGAAGTGTGGGAGACCGGTGGTGTCTTGGTACAGAAGTGTGGGAGATTGGTGGTGTCTTGGTACAGAAGAAGTGTGGGAGACCGGTGGTGTCTTGGTATAGAAGTGTGGGAGATTGGTGGTGTCTTGGTACAGAAGTGTGGGAGATTGGTGGTGTCTTGGTACAGAAGTGTGGGAGATTGGTAGTGTCTTGGTACAGAAGAAGTGTGGGAGATTGGGAAGGGGGGGGGGCGGAGTTAGTAAGTCTATAAAAAAAAACACACACACACACACACACTAGGCACACTAAATTTATGGCCCTCGCCGTGCTCTCGGCTATTCCGTGAATCGCGCCCTTGTGCATGTTTCATGGGCGAGAAAGAGGCAACATGAGTCACCACGAGGATTTGTAGGATTGCATTTTTTTTTAAAAAGCGTAACAAATGAAAAGCTGGCGGGAAACGTTATCATATGCAAATGGTGGGAATCCCTTGGCCGACTAAGTTGTTGCTTAGATAATCTTCTACTTTTTACAAATTACCGCAATCAGCAATCATGAATCCCTCCAAATCCAAAGAGATGCTCGTTTTAGTTTTAAATCTTTTAATCTTTTATATTAAGCTCGTAGCGTCTGCTTGCTTGTCGCAAAACTTTGGATCGATTTTACATTTTACAGGCAGACTCGTGGCGACGATCAATTTAATGATCAATCAAAATTTCACATCGATCAAATGTACTGTAAGTAAATTAATTAATTTTTAGATTATCTCTATGTCTCATATATAAAGGATTTATAGCAAAAAAAACGTTGGTTTTTACGGGTTTTTTTTTAAATTAAAAATGCCACCTACAAATTTTTAACGCAATTTCCCTTGGAAAAATTGCGTTTATAGATTCGAAATGTTTGTAACGCTTGCACGTGCAACTCCTCCTGAACCATACCAGATAAAGGGTTCGCGTCTTTGCACATATGCTAAGGAGGTCCCAAGGATGTGCAACGGCAAAAAAATAATAATACGGAAATGGTTTACTGGATTTCCTGGAAAATCCAAAAAGCCCTAAAAATATCCGTATTTTGTAAATTTCTCGCCAACCATAACATCTATCGGGATGAAACAAACGTCAAACAATAGCTAATAATATTTAGAACAATGTTGGAGAAGATATTTTTGCTACCTGTGGATTCTTTCGACTCCCGTAATTTTATAAGCAATTTTTGAAAGCAATTGTTTTGTTTAGTTTCAAAATTATTGATTTGAAATGACTTTTAATTCAATCTAGAATGATAGTTAATGGTGTTTTCCCACTTTGTGAATGCTTATGTCAGATTGTTGCATGGTGCGCATTATATTGACACATTCTTGGTGTGATGTAGCGTGAGGGGATATGACGTCATATTTTTTTTAGTTTCAGAATTACTTATTTGAATCGACTTGTAATCTAGAATGATTTCCCTTGATAAAAAAATCCTAAATTCCTTTTGGAAATTGCGTTTAAATACTCATTCGAGTTCTTATTTCTTGTTGTTTTTTTTTAATCTCTAAGCGTGTGTTTAATAGGTAAAATCGTGACAAAGAAACGTTTTCGTAGTTTTTGTAATGTGTAAGATCCCCAAGTGACTATATTACGGTAATTGCCCTTGATTGCCCCTCATTGCCCTGCAGCGGTCATGGGCACGCCAAGAACAATAAGCCAAACGTGGAGCAGGCTCGCCGAGGTACGGCGACATTTTGAGACAAACCCCGCAAGGCAGGGCCCGGATGATGGAGAGGCGTGCAAGATTGGAGCCGTCAGTAGAGGAACCCGGTTGTTTATAGAAGGGGGTCTCAAAACTTTTTGGGGTCTAGGCCCTCGGTCAATTTTTTGTGTGTTTGTTTTGTTTTGTGTTGCGTGTGTGTGTGTGTTTATGTTTTCCCCACAAGAGTATAGTGTGGATGTCTTTCAAAAGTTACATGGTAAATAGTCAGAGGGGGGGGGAGAACCGGAGGGTGTTTGTGTTTTGAATAGGGGTGTACCCGATTTTGGCTCCGGCCCTGGCAAATCCGGAATCCGGCCATTTTTACCAATACGGCTCCGCCTCCAGTCCAATTTTGCCGGATGTGGCAATAGCACAGTAGCACTTCCAGTTTAGTATTTTTCGCTGATGAAAATAATAATTTAAAAATTTAAACGGAAAAAAAAACAAAAACAAACATACTTTGAATTTTAATGGAGCATTACTTAATGAGTTTAAGGGACTTGAAGACATTTGTACCTCGGTATATGTCTGCTTTGGTGTAAGTCCAACTTATACGGTATACGCCCTGTTTGTTCGCAAAACATTTTTCTTGGTATACGACCTTTGTTTGGAATACAACCCGCATCCAAGAACTTTTATGGGGTCGTCCATAAATGACGTCACGCAATTTTTGCAGACCCCCCCCCCTCATCACACGTCATCACACAAATTTAGCTTCCCCCTCAAATATGGCGTCACAAATTTTCGCACCTCCCCCACCCCCAACAAAAGCCGTATTTCTTATTTGAAAACGAGCTCTTTTTCAAATCATACTATTGTCATTTAAGTATGTATTTAGTTAAAGTGTAAGTCTGCGCTCTAATATCGCAACACGCGGGAAGTCATTTAAAACGTCATTAAAATAAACTGTAAGAAATCAAAGATTTAAGTGGAACTTCTATTTAAAGTTGCGTGCTTTGATGTGACGTCACAGTTGTTGAAAACAACAACCCCCCCCCCTTCGTCACACATCATCACAAATGTGTGACCCTCCCCACCCCACCCTTTTTCTAGGTGCCTGACGTCATTTATGGAAGGCCCGTTGGAGTCAAAATGGTACATGGCACTGCACAATGTTTCCTTTAAGCTGCGCACATCTGCGGCCGCGCAGATATCTGAACGACTCCATGCAGCAGTTTAGAATTGCCGCGCAGTAAATTTTGTAAAATATGGCACAAAAAATGGTTTCTGTGCAACTTTTGACACGAGATTTTTTACTTTGCACACGGACCAACGAACATGAGAGGGAACATTGATCGCGTATGCGTAGCAAGTATTAATGAATGCAAACCACGCGATACTAAAGTTTGTGAGTATGGCAGTTGCTACCATTCAGTGAACAATTCGCGCAATAACTATAAACAGTCACTGTTGTTGCGAGTTGTAACTGAGCTGCCAATTTGCCAAATGAAAACAATGTGAAAACTAAAAACTGAAACTAAAAATTAAAATTACTAAATTAGCAATAAGTGCTTATAAATAATACAATAGTCCAAGTCACTCACTCACTTGTTGGATGTGGAACGCTGAGGAATGATGTATGAAAGTCTATAGCTGTTAAAAATCGTGTGTTGATTAGCACTGTAAAAAAATATTATATGACGTCATTGTTTGAGCTTATATTTAATATAAGCTGTGCATCAAAAGGTGTGCAAAATAATTATAAATTAAAGACGCGCTGTAAATAAAATATTAAAATATGACATGACGTCATTGTTTTAGCTTATATTTATATTTTAATTTTGGAAAAGGGAACGATGTAAAAATAGGATTTGAGTATTGTTAATTATAAAATACTTTTTGTACATATCAGGAAGTTTAACACTTCGTATTTATCAAACAATGATAAGTTACTTGGGCTTTTAAAAAGAGTGGGCGCCGTAGGCGCCTTAAAAAAGTTGGCGCCCCAGTACAATCTAGTGTATTATATTTCATCTTGAATGAACAGTTGAGTGACTCCACTCACCTTAGCCAAGTGATGTAGTACGTTATTTTGTTTTTTATTTGTAAACCCGGCTCCGGCTCCGGCCGTATTTCACTTCATAAATTCGGCAATTCCGGCTCCGACCGGATATCAATAAATTTAATCCGGTACACCCCTAGATCTGAATGAAGTGCATGGTGGGAAATTTCTTTTTTGAACTGGGGATAGGAGAGAAAATTGTCGTCAGCTATCAAAATCTGGACCGTATGTCGCACTTGGGGGCAGTCTTTGATTTAATGAAAAAGTTAAAGTTCTAATTTTAGACTGTCCACTTTTTATCAATAAGACATTTTAAAGAGAAATATCATAGTTCTTTGAATTTTTGATGGTCATGTGTCGCAAAATCACTTTTAAACAAGCAAACAAATCACAACGGGCAGAGAATATAACAAAAATAGATTGTTTTTTAAAGTCGACTATTTTAGTAAGCGACTTTGTATAAAGCTGTGTGCAGTACTGTGATTGTTCCCCTCCGTATAGCTTCAAGTAGGATGGAAAGAATAGCCGACGAGATGGCGGGGATTGACGTCAGGAATAAAGGGGACTGAATTTTTATAAAAAAAATATTTTGAAAGAGTTAATGTTCTTTGGACGTGACTTTAGAAATGGGCTTCTGTAAATTTCATTATTTTTAAATAGGTAATGAACATTATATAAAACATTCGTTACTTCTTTAAAGTTAAAATTCAAGCATTATGGCTTAGACCTTAATCAAGCAAATCGTTGCATCAAAGTTCGTCATCAAGATGCCATTGGGTGTGCATTTGATTTGAAGCATACGTTATCAAACGCACGCCTGGGTACGCAGTACACAAGACCGCATCACGCTGCGCAATGAGACCAGTTCTTTTATACGGGTGTGACTGTGTTTCAATTCAAGTTTGACCTATTTCAGCGAGAAGTTTATACAGATTTAAATTTAAATAATACTTTAGCTATAATTATTCCTGGGACACGACTCCGAGTATTTCAATTGTATTCGAATATGGAATCGCGGTATTCTGTCCGACCTATTCCAAGAATCTCAACAGTTTCCAAACTTCAAAACTATGATGTGATCTATCTAACTGACTATAAAACAGTTGGAATATGACGCTGTAGTACTGGTTAAATAAATCAAACCTGAACACAGAAGTTGTAATTAAAATGTAAATTCAGTAACCAAACAGACAGACAGAATAACAGACAAACCAACAAACGCACTTGCAGAACTACACCAAGTACGACGACGCAAGCACCCCCCCTCCCTCAACTTGCGTGACAACCAAAGGGTTGCCCTAGCCGCGTAATGGAGTGAAAATTGCTGGCTTTTTGGTGTGTCCGCAAGAGGGGTGGAGGGGGGGGGGACTCCACGACCTTCTGGTTGGGGGACGAAGGTGCCTGGTCATTAAGCTGTCTGCCAGAGCTGTGGCGTGGGGGATGAGCTCGTTTTCAAACAATCTCCTGCCGAGCCGGCTTCGAGTGCACGAACCGGTCTGGGGAGACTAGCCCTCAGCGTGAGCTCAGAACTGACGGATCCGACTATTTAATGGTGGAAGTGAGCTTTAAATATGCTCGTTGTTGGCGGTGGTGCAAAAGGGGGTGAGGAAGGGGCTGGCGATCCCCTAAATGCAAGATGGGGTTAACGGCTTTCATGAAATGGTACATATAAAAAAATTGGTACGATTCCCCAGATATATACGTTTTAAAGAGGATATTCAAGCTAAAACTATGTAGTTTCACAGACACGAATACGTGTAATCATAGACGTTGTACCACCCTTAACCAGACTATGCGCGATTATTGACTAAACTATATGCCATTAGCAACAATAATATTTTATAGAAGGGACTAGACTACGTGACATCATAGACTAGAATACTAGCCATTATAGACTAAACTAAGTATCACCGAAGACTAGACTGTGCGTACCAAATATTTCAGGAAAAGTCTATGGATTTTTTAAAACATACTAATAACTATATGGCGACGGTCCATGCTACTCAACGGTTCTGACTTGGCTCCGAAGGCTCCTCAACATGTCAGCGTGAGTTAAACACACCCCATCTCGGAGTGGTAGCAGATACCCCATTAGACTTCTCCCATACACCAGGCGGCGCCTCGACAGAACGGAAGTCTACCGCCAGACGTGATAATACCCCAGAGAGAGGCGAAAACGTCAACGCAGGGACCGGCGCCATAATTAAGCGGAAATGACGTCATGGGGAAAATAACAGTGACGCCCCCAACCCCCCTCTCTTTGGTCACCCCCTTTCCTGTCGCCGCCTAAGGCGAAACTGACATCGAACCAAAGCGCAGAGATAATCAGACGAGAGATTTAACTGTTGTTTAATGAAGGAGGCACCGGGACATTACGCTAACAGGATTAGGGAGATTTTTATCTCCCTTTCTTGTTTCAGTTTTTGTTGTTGTTTTCTCCCTTTTTTTTATTATCCCCCCTTTAGAGCTTTAATGAAGAATACACTCGAAGACTTGTGTGTCCCATCCATGTGTTGGCTCCAGATTGTCGCAAGGATCCTAAGAGCTGGCCTGTTGGATTTTCTTTGGTGCTTGAATAGAGGTATTCTTGTGATGAACTCATCAGACAGACTAAGTCTGTCGTAGATGGAGATCCGTGGAACCGACCCAGTTTCTGCTTTTTTATTAGTATTTTTGTTTTTTAATTTAAAAAGAGGGATAGTTTGTTTCGCTTCTTTTGAAGTTTACAGCACCAATGATAATAATAATTTTAGCAGAAGAAGGTCAAGTATTGATGCCTACCCTACGTCCTACCCGCTCATCCCTCCCCCTTTGCTTTTCAATCAGCAAGAGTTTCACCTGGCAGTGTAATCTCTGGTGTGGGGTCAGAAAGTTTCTAAGTAATAACAACACCATTATTTTTAAAAAAAATATTTATTACATGTATTATTATTTATTTATTTATTTTTGTAAGTGAATCGTTTGTTTGTTGTTGTTTTTTTTAGTAACAAAAGACAGGTTAGGTTAAGGATTTTGCTTAGGTTACGGTTCGTGGTTAATTTGACGGGTTAGGGTTATATAGCTTACAAGTTGTTTTTTCGGTTTATGATAAGGTGCATGGTTAAGGATTAAGCTTACGGGTTAAAGTGTAGATTTACGGGACATCATCTACTTCGTAGTCTCCGGACATTATTGATTTTAATCAAAGGGAAATGCAGTTGCAGTTAGGGTTATGGTTAATGTTAGGATTATGGTTAATGTTTAGTGTTAGGATTATGGTTAATGTGTTTAGGATTATGGTTGATGTTAGTGTTAGGATTATGGTTAATGTTAGTGTTAGGATTATGGTTAATGTTAGGATTATGGTTAATGTTAATGTTAGGGTTATGGTTAATGTTAGTGTTAGGTATATGGTTAATGTTAGTGTTAGGATTATGGTTAATGTTAGTGTTCGGATTATGGTTAAATGTTAGTGTTAGGATTATGGTTAATGTTAGTGTTAGGGTTATGGTTAATGTTAGGATTATGGTTAATGTTAGGATTATGGTTAATGTTAGTGTTAGGATTATGGTTGATGTTAGTGTTAGGATTATGGTTAATGTAGTGTTAGGATTATGGTTAATGTTAGTGTTACGATTATGTTTGATGTTAGTGTTGGGATTATGGTTAATGATAGTGTTAGGATTATGGTTAATGTTAGTGTTAGGTATATGGTTAATGTTAGTGTAGATTATGGTTAATGTTAGTGTTCGGATTATGGTTAAAGTTAGTGTTAGGATTATGGTTAATGTTAGGATTATGGTTAATGTTAGGATTATGGTTTATGTTAGTGTTAGGATTATGGTTAATGTTAGGATTATGGTTATTTTAGTGTTAGGATTATGGTTAATGTTAGTGTTTAGGATTATGGTTAATGTTAGGATTATGGTTAATGATAGGATTATGGTTAATGTTAGTGTTAGGATTATGGTTAATGTTAGTAGGATTATGGTTAATGTTAGTGTTAGGATTATGGTTAATGTTAGGATTATGGTTAATGTTAGTGTTAGGATTATGGTTAATGTTAGTGTTAGGATTATGGTTAAAGTTAGTGTTAGGATTATGGTTAAAGTTAGTGTTAGGATTATGGTTAATGTTAGTGTTAGGATTATGGTTAATGTTAGTGTTACGATTATGGTTGATGTTAGTGTTAGGATTATGGTTAACGATAGTGTTAGGATTATGGTTAATGTTAGTGTTAGGTATATGGTTAATGTTAGTGTTTGGATTATGTTTAATGTTAGTATTCGGATTATGGTTAAAGTTAGTGTTAGGATTATGGTTAATGTTAGTGTTAGGATTATGGTAATGTTAGTGTTAGGATTATGGTTAATGTTAGTGTTAGGATTATGGTTAATGTTAGGATTATGTTAATTTTAGTGTTAGGATTATGATAAATGTTAGTGTTAGGATTATGGTTGATATTAGTGTTAGGATTATGGTTAATGATAGTGGTAGGATTATGGTTAATGTTAGTGTTAGGATTATGGTTAATGTTAGTGTTAGGATTATGGTTAATCTTAGTGTTAGGATTGTGATTAATGTTAGTGTTAGGATTATGGTTAATGTTAGGATTATGGTTTATTTTAGTGTTAGAATTATGGTTAATGTTAGTGTTAGGATTATGGTTGATGTTAGTGTTAGGATTATGGTTAATGATAGTGTTAGGTTATGGTTAATGTTAGTGTTAGGATTATGGTTGATGTTAGTGTTAGGATTATGATTAATGATAGTGTTAGGATTATGGTTAATGATAGTGTTAGGATTATGGTTAATTTTAGGATTATGGTTAATGTTAGGATTATTGTTAATTTTAGTGTTAGGATTATGGTTAATGTTAGTGTTAGGATTATGGTTGATGTTAGTGTTAGGATTATGGTTAATGATAGTGGTAGGATTATGGTTAATGTTAGTGTTAGGATTATGGTTAATGTTAGTTTTAGGATTATGGTTAATGTTAGTGTTAGGATTATGGTTAAAGTTAGTGTTAGGATTATGGTTAATGTTAGTGTTAGGATTATGGTTAATGTTAGAGTTAGGATTATGATTAATGTTAGTGTTAGGATTATGGTTAATGTTAGGATTATGGTTAATGTTAGGATTATGGTTAATGTTAGTGTTAGGATTATGGTTAATGTTAAAGTTAGGATTATGGTTAATGTTAGTGTTAGGATTACGGTTAATGTTAGTGTTAGGATTATGGTTAATGTTAGTGTTTAAGTGTTAGATTAAGAGATAGGGATATTGATGGTGGTATCCTTTGTTCACGTTTTTGTCCAATCAAAAATGATAATCATAAATGAATTCAAATGTAAAAATAATTTCTGCATAGTTTCTTGTTTGTCTTAGAATTTGGAAGTTAATTAAATAGTTAAATGTTTAGAGCTTTGGTTAGAGTTATGGTTAGAGTTATGGTTAGAGCTATGGTTAGAGTTATGGTTAGAGTTATGGTTAGAGTTATGGTTAGAGTTAGTGGTTAGAGCTATGGTTAGAGCTATGGTTAGAGTTAGGGTTAGAGCTATGGTTAGAAATATGGTTAGAGTTATGGTTAGAGTTATGGTTAAAAGTTATTGTTAAATTTATGGTTAGAGTTATGGTTAGAGTTATGGTTAGAGTTATGTTTAGAGTTATGGTTAGAGTTATGGTTAGAGTTATGGTTAGAGTTATGGTCAGTGTTATGATTAGAGTTATGGTTAAGGTTATGGTTAGAGTTATGGTTAGAGTTATGGTTAGAGTTATGGTTAGAGTTATGGTTAGAGTTATGGTTAGAGTTATGGAGTTAGGTTAGAGTTATGGTAAGGTTATGGTAGAGTTATGGTTAGAGTTATGGTTAGAGTTATGGTTAGAGTTATGGTTAGAGTTATGTTAGAGTTATGGTTAGAGTTATGGTTAGAGCTATGGTTAGAGTTATGGTTAGAGCTATGGTTAGAGTTATGGTTAGAGCTATGGTTAGAGTTTTGGTTAGAGTTATGGTAGAGTATGGTTCGAGCTATGGTTAGAGTTATGATAAGGTTCTCAGAATGGGACAGGATGAATAAAAGAACAATAAGGACCTGTCATAAAATATTCAGAAATTTTTTAGCTTTAATATTGACTTATCACAACCCCCCCCAGGGCGCGTGTTGTGGTGGTATGGAGTGGGGTGGTGGGGCGTGTTGTGAGCTGGGGTGTTGGCGCGTGTTGTGGTGGTATGGAGTGGGGTGGTGGGGCGTGTTGTGAGCTGGGGTGTTGGGGCGTGTCGTTAGTGGAGGTGCCAGCGACATAATTGTTTTTAGTGGAAAGCTTTCGTGGCATTTATGTGTGGCTGTTGTTGCTGTTACTGTAGCGCCAGCACCATTGACTGCGTAGCGAGACGCGATGAGTATTTTCATTGACTTGACGTTCCCATCCACGAAGGTGTAAAACATACCCCCGGTGGGGAGGGGGACTTCACGAGCACCCGGTGCACTGACGTCACTATAGCCACCCTCCTCGTGGCCCGAGCCTGCACCCAGTGCCGCTCTGAATTCCATTTCGGCGTGTAGACTCCATCCTCGAGGGTGTCTGGAGAGAAAAAATACATCGCTTTTATGACACTTCTACAGTCATTAAGTTCATTTTACACAACTTAAATTGAGGGGAAATTTTAGTGGAGAAAAAAAAAGGGGTAGGGGGGAGACTTGATGAAGGGTTGAAGGGTGAAATGTTTATTGTGAGACTCGTTCAGCGGAGACCTGCTAAAAACGGTTGGACTTAAACCAATCTCTTTTATGACCTATTTAAATGTAGTCAGCGTGAAGCGCCGAATAATGTCCAGCGGCGGAGCCATGAAATAGACGCTGTAGGCGCCCAGAAACCGACATGGGGTGCACCAAATTAAAATAGGGTTAGGAGTTTATTCATTTAGTTTGTAGTTAAAAATAAATTTTTAAATTCTCCATTGATTTTCGTAAATGAAAGAACAGTTCAAAAGGTGCTAGATTCTAGAAATTCTCTCTGACCATAAGGTCAATGCAGAATTGTGTTTAAAGATGATAGGAGACCTATTCCAGCATGAACCAACTGAATCCACGAGAGCACTATTGCGTTTTCTAAATAAATAATAAAATATAAAGGTTTTTTTATTTTTAGAAAAAGTTTGAAATACTTTTTGAAGAATTGCAACGTTCATTTATGGAATTTCATTTTTCAGAGTATATCATTTTTCAGAGTATTTCATTTTTCAGAGTATTTCATTTTTCAGAGTATTTCATTTTTCAGAGTATTTCATTTTTCAGAGTATTTCATTTTTCAGAGTATTTCATTTTTCAGAGTATTTCATTTTTCAGAGTATTTCATTTTTCAGAGTATTTCATTTTTCAGAGTATTTCATTTTTCAGAGTATTTCATTTTTCAGAGTATTTCATTTTTTCTATTGGTGTTGACCAAAAAAATTCGTCGCGATTTTTTCATATCTCATTACTTGACCCCTATCACTGTCTTCAGGCCACCTCATAACCTCCCGAAACTCTTCACCCTCCTTTACCCCCTACAAGTCTCCACTACCACTCCTGGACACCACTCTAACTTTTGGACACTACTCTTGGACACCACTCCTGGACACTGCTCTAACTCTTGGACACCACTCTTGGACACCACTACTGGACACCACTCTTGGGCACCCCTCATGAACACCCCTCCTGGACACCACTTCTGGACACCCCTCACAATCTCATTCTTACCTCACGGTCTCCTCATTCCATTCTAATTCACCACTCCCTCCTTACTTCTTTACCCCCCCCCCATTCGTGCCTCCCTGTCTCTTCAAACCCTTACAGTTTTCTTATGCCCCCAGCCTCCATTGTCTCCCCCTCCCATCCCCACACCCGATTTTCTTGTATCTCCAGGACATCCCCGCCCCCCATGATGCAATCATTGACCAGTTTGCCGCTGTCAGGAGAGGCGCGTTTACAAAAGCCGATACAACTTTATTTCAGACCAAAAAAAAACACCAAAAAAAACACAAAAACAGCTGTCTTGACGTCTGCTCAGATATAGAGACAAATAAACATTTAAAAATAAAAATTCAATCGAGATCACGTCGCGCAAATCTCGTGGTGGGATGCCCAACTGAAAAGACGCCATGTTGGAAAAAATCAAACTATTAGAATATGTTTACAAGGGACATAACTGTAGTTGTGAATGTATAATTTTTAAAGAAGGATAATATTTTAATGTAAAGTTGGAGAAACGAAAAAAAAAGCAGTTTTAAAAGAAACAGCCAGAGCGATAAATCTGGAACGAAATATTTTGTATGTCATGGGTTTGAAATAAAAAAACTTTTAGTTTATGAATTTTATGAGGTATGGTTAGGAAATGATTTTTTAAAAATTACAAATTCTTATGTCATTCAATTATTTTTTCCCGTCATCATAAACAAAGATTTCAAAATCACATAATAAAAAGAATTTCTTCAGATAGAAGCGGTTTTCTCAAAAAATGGAAACGAATATTTGTTCATTGCGTCATCGCGCTCTCTTTTTCCAGAGCTGCTAATCTCCAGCTCCACGTAAGCATCGGAGTTTTTATCTGGAGCGGGTTTTCCCGTTAGAAGGCGCGGCTCACGGCGAAAACCCTGTGCACAGCCCACACGTCAACGAGGGACCGGGTGACTCAAGATGGATGGTCGCTAGCCAGCTTTGGGCGGGATTCGAACCGTGGAACTTGGACAGGTGGTGGAGATGATCTCGGAACGTTAGTTACGGCCCCGGTGATACCGGTAGAGAACCAGGGGCGGAAACCTGTTTTTACCCCTCTTTGAAGAGAACGGAACGATGGTCCCCAAATGTAGTTTATAATTCCTAGTTTATCTAGCGCCGACATCAACGCCCGGTGGATTCACGGAGCGACATGCTTGGGCATACCCACTGGTTTTGTATGTGTGAGACGTGTACGCTTGTGTGAACTGAATAAAAATAAAAATGTTAGACGAATGGTGCCCGAAATTAGACACATATCATGTATTAGACATTCTTTAGGCCAAGGTCCATGTATGTGAATACCACTCTGGTGCCATACTCCATTCACCCCGTTTTTAATTTTCCAGATCGACATTTTTTATCCGACACCCCCCCCCCTTTTTTTGTTGCTGGGGAAGGGCCTTGACGCCATATAAAATGTTGCGGGTGATGGAGTGGGGTGGGGTGGGGTGGGGTGGAGTAAGTAGCGTAGCTAGGAATGTGTAGGGGTTTGGGGCCACGGGGGGCTTAACCTCTTTGTCGGCCACATACATGGCGGTGGCGTAATATTTAATGTTTAAAAAAAATTCGGACACCAATTTGGGGGCCCGGGGAGACTTTCGAATTGGTCCCCACTCCCCTCCCATAGCTACGTCACTGGGTGGGGTGGTCTTTATAAAAATAAAAAGCCCTCAAAGTTACGTTCTCTTGTGATGGATCTATTAGTAGATTGAATTTAAACCCTTGAGAAACAAAGATTCTGAACAAGTCAGGAAAATCCCTTCACTATAGGCATTCAAAAATGTAATAAAAATGCGACACTGGAAATAAACCATGTATAAGCGTAGGGCGCAATATTTTTCTGCATACCAGAAGCGTCTTTGATATATTAGATGAAACAAGACAAGATTATATTATTTGTTGAGGTTTTGGTTGCTCTCAAAGATTTTGTAACTAGAGTTAATAACCTAGCCAGGGCGGCTAAATTATCCAAACACGGCTAAAACACACACATACACAGACTCACAATTTAGCTGACGACGCGTTAAACTCCAACCAACAAAGAATACTTGACCTTTTTGCCACACCTCACGCCTCACAGTTGATGTATTTCTACGCGACTCTGAACTATTTATATACTTTAACTCACTATATTTATCTCATCCAAGTTTGAATTTCCGTAAGACAAAGGATAATATTGCGCACCAAATGATCACGTGGATTTGTTTAAGAATCTCGTTTTCAGATCTCGGGAATTTCCTCTGGGTTATTTATAGCAGTTTTACCAGCCTTAGCCTGAGGGACCTTCAAGTTACCTTATACAATTGTTTGAAGTTTTATGACTAAACGAATATATTTTTTTTTAAATTAAAATATTTTAAACTTATTTTAACAGTCTTTATTATTGTGGAGACTTTAAAATCTCATCTTAGTCCTTGAAAATATAGAGTTTATTGAAAGCGTTTGAACTTTCGGTTAATTTAAATTCATCTAGATCCATTGACAATTCAATCTATTGATTTCATGGAATTTTTAAAAAATCAAGATGTTAGGTACAGGGTTTGTGTATGTGTGTGTCGTAGGTGTAGTAGGGATTCAAATGAACTAATTGAGACTGAAAAAACAGAAGTGCTCAGTCTCATTTGAACAAAATCCTATTTATGCTTACAACGTTGTTCAAGATCGAGTACAAATGTTCAGTATATAGTGTACACTTGCTCATTAATGATTAACTTTGTTTGATTTTAGTTTTCATTCGGCCTCCGCCCCTGCCAACGTTTTTATACGCAGTCAACATAGCTGCCCCCCCCCCAACACCCGGCTACCCCATGCGCTTCGGTGATATAAAAAGTGTGTGTCCAGGTAATTTAATGTGTGATCAATCTAACGGTCTTGGATCCTGCGACGGATGGACTCTGGTGCCGTCGGGTTAAGAGATCGAGCAGACGAAAAACAAAAAACAAAGATCTTTGTCCTGGGCGTGGATCAAAGATGGTGAATTAGGACTTGAAGGATAAAACGGATGGCGTTGGGTTGCGGTCGGAGTAGCGCTCTGACAGGGGGATCATGGGGCCGTTAGACTAGGAAGGGGGATGAATTTGTTGAAACGGTTAAAAAGTCATACGTCGGGGAAGCGCAAACAGTGGTGCGCAAATAAGGAAAAGCTGCGCCGAGATCTTTCCTGTTGAACGCGAATCAATCTCTTATCTCTCCTCGTCTCAACTTGTCCATCTCACCCCCTTCCTCTAATCTCTTCATCCTTTAAATCTTTAAATCTAATAGTTCCGTGGAATGATCTAAACAGGCAAACAATCACCTATCTGCTGTTTATTCGTCTATTTTTCCCATACATTTTTCCAAAACGATAAAAAATAATAATAACATTCATCAGTCGATAACATTCATATTTCTATAACATTCATCTATCCATAACAACATTCATCTTTCCATAACAACATTCATCTTTCCATGTTTATTCATATTAATTTCCCGTTCATCCATCCTTCCATCCCTGTGGCCATACAGCCCATGTATGGGCTTACCTCACCGCCTCCTTCCATCCCTGTGGCCCTACAGCCCATGTTGGGCTTACCTCACCGCCTCCATCCATCCCTGTGGCCCTACAGCCTATGTTGGGCTTACCTCGCCGCCTCCATCCATGCCTGTGGCCCTACAGCCCATGTTGGGCTTACCTCGCCATCTCCTTCCATCCCTGTGGTCCTACAGCCCAGGTTGGGCTTACCTCGCCATCTCCTTCCATCCCTGTGGCCCTACAGCCCATGTTGGGCTTACCTCGCCATCTCCTTCCATCCCTGTGGCCCTACAGCCCATTGTTGGGCTTACCTCGCCGCCTCATTCCAATCACACCTAATCAACGCCTCCCTTCTCCAATATTAGATGCCCAGTTGCTGTAGATCTTTCTCTACGCCATCAATCCATCTAAGCCTAGGTCTTCCCTTGAGCCGTTTTCCTCTGTGGTTTTCGTGGTGCACCCTCTTTTTTTCCTCTGTGGTTTTTGTGGTGCACCCTCTTTTTTCCTCTGTCGTTTGGCATTCTTTCTCAGTGTCCTTCCCAGCGCCGTCTGCTCTTTTTTTATAAATCCTTTATATTAACTCGTGGGGTCTGATTGATTGCTTGATTGCTTGATTGAGGCCTTGCTTGCCGAAAAAAACAACTTTGGATCGATTTTTAACCCACTTCCTCTTATTCTAGCGAGCTGAAATTTTGCAGGCAGACTCATGCCGATAATAAAAAGTCAAAATTTCAGATTGATCGAATGTACTGTAATTAAATGAATGAATTTTTAGATTAACTTTATTTATCTCTATGTAGCATTTTAATTTTTGTGCTAGAGTGTCGCAGTGCGCATTATATTGAACAACCTTTTCAATTATGTCCTGTTGCGCTGTGAGGTGCGTATTATATTGACGATTTAAAAAACATATATATATTCCCGATCTGTAAATGTAAATGCTATTAATTGATAATCTGTTTCAATGTGCGCACTATGTTAAACATATTTTTATAATCCTTTTCCCGTGATCAAATCGATCTGAAACTTAGAAGGCAGACTGTAGAAGTTTTTTTTACTATAAATCCTTTATTTATGTGAGACATAATTAAAATTTTGGATTTTTGGATTGTCGTGCGATGCGTATTATAATGAACATTCTTTTAGTTATGTCTCGTATATAAAGGATTTATAGTAAAAAAAACTTGGTAAACTACTATTTTTCTGTTCAATTTTCCATAAATGTTCTCATTTATCTATCACTGGACTATCGTACCGATGGTCACGGGTTCGAATCCGTGTGAAGGCAAGGGTTTGCTCCCGGTGCCTAGGGCGTCCCTGAGTCACCCCGCTCCGAATGGGTACCTAACACTACATGTAGTTAGGCGGCTGGGTAATGCGTGGAACCCACAAAGCCGTGGCCTGTGAGAGCTGCATCACTTGCCAAACAGATCATCTGTCATGGTCTGTGGACGCAACTATCTTCTGCATAGAAGGAGCGTCTGTATAGATAAGAAAGAAGAAGAAGAAACATGTTTCACCATGATTTATTTCCCTTTAACTTTAAACACATCTATATTATCCATTCATACTACAGACATTTAACTTATCTCCAGGGGCAACCTAACATCCATACTGGAATCCATTTTGCATCCATCTTTTTATCCATCGTCAGATACGACATTCTACTCATATTCATATGTCAATATCTCTTTCCATCCAATGTATTACCCATCTTTCAAACTATTTTCCATCTAATTCTCCACCCCTCTTTAGACCTATCTTACTGTTCGACTTTTCCACCCATCTTTAGTCCTATCATTCTGTTCGACTTTTCCACCCATCTTTAGACCTTTCTTACTGTTCGACTTTTCCACCCGTCCTTAGACCCATCTTACTGTTCGGCTTTTCCACCCATCTTTAGACCCATCTTACTGTTCGACTTTTCCACCCATCTTTATACCTATCTTACTGTTCGACTTTTCCACCCATCCTTAGACCTATCTTACTGTTCGACTTGTCGACCCATCTTGAGACCTATCTTAGCATGTAACTTTCCACCCATCCTTAGACCTGTTGTTCCATCATGTATGCCCCCCATCTTTATATATAACTTGTATTTTGGCTATTGACCGACCGACTGACGGACTTACCAACCGACAGACCGACTGACTGACAAACCGATCGACCGACTATCTTTCTGACCGCCTGTTTTGTATATACATTGTGTACTTTGATCGTACAAAGACCAGTCATCCTAGTAACAAGGCGAGTTCATACAATAAAATGAATCCCACAATAAGAGAAAAAAATCCTTGATTTTTATAACGGCAAACCAATATTTGGACGTAAATGTAATAATACCTGGACCCCCTCCCCCCCCACACACACTGTCACACACTGTCACACACTGTCACACACTATCCTGTGTTAATTTCCTGGGGGGGTCCTTCAATGAGCATACAATAGAAACTCGAGCAACAATTAATTAACTAATGAATGGCTTGTTAGCTCAGTAATTGGCGTGACATGGACACTTTGTGGCGATTCCTATCGCTGGCCTTCCACTCACGGACCTCTGTCGCCATTGTCTCATTGAAGTCCACACAGCGAGGGTTCTCAAATCATACATTTAGAACGTTGGGTCATTGACATCGTTTTCAATAAGTATTTTAAGCATTTAATATAGTTAGTGGCTTGCTTACTCAACTGCCTACAGATTGTTGTCTTGGTCAATGATTCCCATGCCATTTGTTGTCTTGGTCAATGATTCCCATGCCATTTGTTGTCTTGGTCAATGATTCCCATGCCATTTGTTGTCTTGGTCAATGATTCCCATGCCATTTGTTGTCTTGGTCAATGATTCCCATGCCATTTGTTGTCTTGGTCAATGATTCCCATGCCATTTGTTGTCTTGGTCAATGATTCCCATGCCATTTGTTGTCTTGGTCAATGATTCCCATGCCATTTGTTGTCTTGGTCAATGATTCCCATGCCGTTAACTTATTCAGTGTGATATTTTTAATAAAGATTAATAAATAAATAGGGGGAAAAGGATGCTGCATTTCGGGATATCATTCACATTTTATATTATCTACACATCTTTCATGACCATGTCTTGTAGTAGAGAAAGAAAAAATGCTCATAAATATCACGAAAGGTTTCCGCGATATGTTTCAAATGACGAATTTATATCCATAACCAATTTTATTAATGGCAAATATTATCAATGGCCAATTTTATTAGTTGCCAATTTTATCAATAACCAATTTTATTAATTACCAATTTTTATCTATGACCAATTTTATCAATGACCAATTTTATCAAGGTCCAATTTTATCAATGACCAATTTATGATCATTGATTGAAGAGTGAGACCCCCTCTTGTAGGCCTCGTATTCTCGGACTATCTGTTACTGGTCAGCCACGGACTGGACATCGTCTGGGTTCTCGCATTAATTAGGGCAATGTATCTTTCTCTCCCATCATGGCGCTTCCAGTCTAGCGGTGTAAAGGTGGGGGAGGGGGGGGACACACACTCACTCGCTGGGACGCAATCGTTCCGTTTATCATTAGCACCCCATCCAGCCCTCGCGATGAGCCCGGGAGAGACGCCATCTGGTCTTCTGTCGGTCACTTTCAAGGGGGGCGGCCATTAGACGGAACCGGAAGTCTGGTAACGAGGAGGTTTCTGTGTGATGCGCGGCGGACTAACGGTAGCCACAGTAACAAGACTGGGCAGTTCAGACGACTAGAAGACGTATGGAAGCGATTTGGAAGGTGGGGAGGGGGAACAGGGGGCAAGGGAGGGGTTAAAGTTACGACAGTTAGCGCAACCACTTTTTCAATTATAATTATTTTTTTAAAATCATTTTCCGAAAGGGCATGAAAAAAGGGGGCGCAAGTTAATTTTTTAAATAATTTTTTGTATAGTTACATATTACACCAAAGAGTAACAGAAAATAAACTGTTCACTTTTATAACATCTTAGAGACTTAGAGTAACACAGCATCAGTCAACGCGTTATTTAATTAAATAGTTATACCCTGAAATAACGCTATAGCTTATATGCGGTTGGGGTTGCAGGTAGACAACAAAATAACATTTTGTTATTCAAGGAGCAACTCGTTGCCTCCCAGAGGTCCCTTTATCGAAGGCGTCACTCACACTTAGTGGCGTAGCTAGGGGAGGGGGAGGGGGTCCAAATTAGAAAGTGCTCCGAAAGTCCCCAAAGAAGTGTACATACTATCATGTCATGATGTTGAATGTCAAAATGCAGGCCGCCCCCCCCAAAGAGGTCAATCGCCCCCCGGGCCCCCAAAGCCCTAGCAACGCCACTGCCAACACTGACCTATGAATAACACCGCGGCTCGGTTGATTTTGATTTTTTTAGTTAATGTGTTACGGAAGCCTTCCAGTCTTGTGTGTGCTACACAAGATGGCTTGACGGACATGCTCGTTAGGGGGGCGTTAATCCCGTCGACAAGGGAGGTAATTCTCGTCCTCAGAGTTACGCGATATTCGAGGGTCCCGGCGGTCACTCTCTGATGTTATCACTTGAGGTCGCTCTGTTTTTATGGACCCTGAGACAGAAGGGGAAGAGGTAAGGGGGGTGACCCATGAGTGACCACTTCCGGTCAAAACACCGGAAAAGAACAATGACTCTGAAAATGGAGGCTGATCCGACCAGTGGGTCTCCCCGCATCTCGCCCTCCCCCACCACAGCGGAAGATGGTGGAGGGGAACAGGAAGCGTGACCAGTGGTCGCTCTACTCGGGGAATTCCTGGACATGAAAAGACGGCTCTGTGGTGGCTGCCGCCGTCAGAGAGAGGGTGAGGTTTCTGATGGAGTCCTCGCCAAGACATCGTTCCTTGAACGTTTCCTAGGCGGATACGGTAATCTTCGCTCTCGCGCTTTGATTCGGAGGCCATGCGACGTAAATGATGACGTAAGCCTCCATTCCACACCACCACCACCCCCCCCCCACTACTGTTTCACTTTAATTTACAGCTTTATATTTACAGCCATTTACAGAACCAATATTTTTCTCTTATAACTTTACATAAAAGTAAATAAAAAACGAGTAACTATTTACATGCCTGGAAGTAACATGCCAACAAGGGCGGGAGATGAGGTAGATTTTCATCATTGAATCTTTAACACAAGCAGCTTGAAGAATATTGCGTTCAAATAACGCACTTTAATCAGAATTAGTGACGTAGATTCCCAAAGCCAGCTAGAGATTAAGATAGATAATCCACCAATTAATTCTTACTTTGTGGTTGATATGTCCTTCTGGTCTAAACACGGCAGCTAAGTTTACTATGGCTTCGTACTTCTATCAGTTATTATGTTGTTGTTGTTTTTTTGTTGTTGTTGTTGTTTTTTTTTGTTTTTTTTGTTGTTGCTTTTTTTTATTCTGAAGAAAGCTGCCGTTCGTTGTTTTGTGGCGCATGCATAGCTTTAAAAAAATATAACCTTTAACTTTAATATATATTGAGCGCCATAACTCCCCCTTTCCCCTACCACTGCCGCACCCACCTCACCAGACAAATTCAGGACTAAAAACGTCACAATCAATAAAGTGAATGAAAATGGAATAATAGTGATATGTTCATATGTTCATATATGTTGATGCGACTAAACTCTCGAATTTCACTTGAATTTCCTTGATCAAAGCGAGTGACTTAATAATCCGTGACTGGATGTTTCACACCCAACTCACAGACACTAGACACATCATGCATGAAAAGACCCAGTGTAATGCCAAAATTATGATGTAGTGGCCGTAAGTAATGTATTAATGCTCTGCTCTTCGTTTTGATCTTTTTGAAATTACCGCTCCCTGTCTTCAACCCCATGGGTGTGGGGAGCCACGAGTGCGATGGGGGATGGGGGAGTGATGGGGGCATTTTCAGCACATGGGATGTAACTCTTATTTGATCAAAAGGGGGACTAACCGGGGATCCGATATTTATTACGACTCAATCAGATCCTAATGATAATCCGCGTTCAACGCCCCGGCCAGCCGCGTTATTGGACGCGCCCCGCCGTGCGCATTGCAGCGATTCCTTTTGATGGTGCGCAACCAGACGCCCCTCAACATGGTCGTCCCGCTAGCTAGTTCGTGCGCTGAAACGAACCAGACCTCGCCACAGGCGCGGACGAGGACATGTGTCCCTACATTCTAATAAGTCTTTACTGCGTGAAGATCAATCTCACCCCCCTCACCCCTCGACACACACACACACCCACACGTTCCAGTGTCTATTCCTACTGTCGGAGGTGCAGTCCACTACATGAAATGAATTCGCCTTAGATGTGTTCTCAGTAATGGTTATTCAAACTTTAACAGTGCGGTTTATTATTGTTGACTAGAGAGCAATGATAGCAGAATTTTATAATATACACAATTTCATACATTTCTTAACATTTCCTATCTGTATACTGTTGATGTTTTAAAGTGGAAGGTTGCAATAAAAGTTTTTTTTACTTTTCTTTTTTTTTCTCCAAATATTTATTTGTTTGTTAAATAGAAATGGGAGGCTTAGACTGAAAGAGTATCGTTAAAAACCAGTTTATATATTTGGAATAAGGAAATGTTTGACCATCACTTCCCTGGCCCTCATTTCGGTTGACCGTTTCAATTGTATAGTAATCGAGCGGTGGCCCTGCTGTACAGTTGGTAAAGCTACAAGATGGAAACACGCGGGAGTTGCTCTATGTCGTGGGGAAGCAGCTCGACTCTTCTGAACAGTTACAACACTGCACACAAAAGATATTACCTGGGTGCATTGAGTGCTTGCCTCTCTGCTGCACACTCTATCCTACAATGTTCGTACTCTCTCTCTTTCTCTCTCTCTCTCTCTCTCTCTCTCTCTCTCTCTCCTCTCTCTCTCTCTCTCTCTCTCTCTCACTATATGTATTGCTCTCATTATTCGTGTGTGTACACACACACACCTTACCTCACCTTCCACTTCATGTTCATACAACCACGAGCTGAGTTTAAGTTCACTCAATCGTCTGCTTCCAATGATGTGTCCGGTCAATATAGTCGGCCACATGACGTGGTCACCCAGAGCGTCATAAGCTATCAACATCATACTGTGGACGTACTGACCCAGTAGCCCTGGTGCACACCGCATCGTTTAAAGCAGTGGTCCCCAACCTTTTTAGCGCCGCGGACCACTAAATAATTTGACCGCGGCCCACTAACCTGGGGGGGGGGAGGATTATGGGTGTGTGGGGATGTGGGGGGGGGGTGCGATTGCGTTGATTGTTTATAAAGGTATTTAAACTTGTTTTGATTATAGTTTTAATTTAATTGTACTTAAACATGCCTTCAAAATAAAATACAGTTACACAAAATGTGAATTAAACATTATTTAGTATTTTAATTTGCTATAATTGTAAATCAATGAGAACCCTGAGCTTGTTTCTCTGCAACGAGACGGTTCCATCTGGGGCTAATGGGAGACAATGACACCCGAAGTGTGTTGCTTATGTCCATTTTATTGCGTTGTTTTGTCTTCGTTGCTGTCACTACAGAAAACCCCGCTTCACACAGATAGGATGTCGGAAATGGCATTTGGGATTTAATTGCTTTGGTTGCAATCTCAGGATATTCCACCATGACTTTAATCCAGAAGACTGGAAGAGTTGTTTTGTCAAACGTAGTTTTAAGGCCACAGTCATTTGCAATCTCGAGCAGTTCCCTACTTCTTGAAAAGTCATGCTAGATCGCCTGGTTTGTTGACAAATGGATCATGAATCCATTCCCTACCAGTTCTTTTAAAAGCAAAGACAGGTGATCGTTCACCTACTGGGACAAAGAGTGTTCAGGCTCAGTCTCGCCTAGAATCCCCGCTAATGTTTGAAAAATATCAAAAATTCCTTTGTTCATGCGCCTTTTCCCACAACTCCAGTTTGGCTTTAAGTGCAGCTATACTTTGTCAGCCAACTTGAAAACAATTGTCATTTTCCCCTGAAGGGATAGATTGACTTCACTGAGCTGGCTCAATATGTCACACAGGTAAGCAAGTTTTGCGACCCATACCTGGTCAATGAAATCTGAGACAGCTGTGCTCTGCTTCCATCTCCTCACAAAGCTGCCCAAACAAGCGAGAGTTAATGGCGTGTGTCTTGATGTGGTTAATAACTTTGACGACATCAATAAATACATTGTTAAATTCTGGTGACATTTTTCGGCTTACCAACATTTCCCTGTGAGTGGTACAATGCGTAGATTCACACTCAGGTGCAACCTCCTTAATCCGAGCTGTTAAACCAGACAGTCGTCCGGTCATGGCAGCAGCTCCATCTGTGTAGATGCCGACACAAAAGGACCATTTTAGGTCTCCTGACATATAACCATTCAATGACTTGAACAGTTCAGCTGCCGTGGTGTTGGTTGACAAAGATAGAGCACATAGCAAATCCTCATGTACATCCTCATGATAAATATATCTCAAATAAACAAGTAATATTGCCTTGTTGTCGATGTCTGTAGATTCGTCAACCAGGAATGCGTACCACGTCGAGGAATTAACCCTCTCCAACAATTGTATCTCAATATATTTGGCTATTTCCTCAATGCGACTAGTTACAATGGTAAAGACTAAATAGGAAAAAAAGCGGAAATAGAAGTAGTAAAGTAGATCAGATGCCAACATGGGCGACCCATTAAATCGCGCACAACAAAAGAGCGCCTACATAAAAGTGCCGTTATAAGAACGCCGACATAAGAGCGCCGACACAGAGCGCAAAGAATGATTGTAGGCGGTGGTCCGCTCTCCGCTATGTGTCATTGATGTTCTTTGGACGTGGTGCCGCCAAAACGGGTAACAAGCATTTCCATCTTGTGTACGGAAATCACAATCCGTTGAGAAACACAACATAATTTTTAAAAAAATCAATAATTTAATGTTCCATTGCTCGCGGACCACCAGGCACATCTTCGCGGACCAATAATGTTCCACGGACCCCAGGTTGGGGACCACTGGTTTAAAGTATCTACATTTTCTTGTTTATTGACAGGATTTTGCAGACTTCGCGGCATCCAAAGTCGGCTTGTGTTAGCTCCGTCTACGCTCGAGGTCTATAACAATCGCCCCAAGGGCCGGATGCGGCCCACTAAGTGGATTTTTGTGGCCCGCCAGTAAGCTAACAAAGAGTACTATTCGTGAAATTCAGAGAGATTGTACTGACACGCGTCAATTATATTGTTAAATATATATAGGTAATATACTTATTAAATTTTAAAAAAATTTAATAATGTAAATACAGCCGTAGTTTAAAAAAAAACATTTCAATATTGGCTGTAAGAAAATTACTCAAATAAGTTTAATTGTTAGAAAAAAAAATTATTATTATTATTATTATCATTATTATTATTATTATTATTATTTCAGTAAAACTAGATCATACAAAGTGTTGTTTTTTTTAAACTAGGTTCCGGTTGTTGAAGGGGGGTGGGAGGGACGGGGTGCAGCCCGGGACAGATCTCCTAACTGATAAAATGGCACACGGCTTCATCTGAGTTTGAGATCCCTGGTGTGCCCTCTGATGTAACCATGACAACAGCAACAACAATCTTTCATGCTTGTAGAAGGACCAGAAAACTGGTGGCATAACACGCAGTGATAGTATTGCCATAATTGATAAAGTGTGCGATCTTCGACGTCACTATGAAAACTTTTCGTCTTAGAGACAATTAAGCCGGCTATCAACCCAAGGAAATATCTTAAATTTTGTGGTATACTATAGCGCTATATGCATCTACTATCGTTCGAGTGCGCCGCTAATTGTCTTCTTTAATTAAAAAATTGAAACAAAATGTTATTTAAACAACCAAATTATCTTAACAAACAAACTGACGCTAAAACGAAGTGGTGAAATCACCTATGGATGCCGTTAAATATGCCGCCACGATGTTAATTTTGGCCCAACGCTGACATCCGACCGGTTTGTTTTGAACCACTGACCTGATTACAATGTTAGCGTGACATCCTATTGTACCAGTAAACATTGTACCCATGTGAAATGCATTCAATGTGCTCACCGACATGACGGCCCTGGTCAAAACGGCCCAGGACTGATAGTAAATAAATAAAGGTAAAAAAATGATTTTTAAAAAAAAGTTTTTATTAGTGGACTAAAAAGAATAAAATAAATAAAGGTAAAAAAATGATTTTTAAAAACCACGTTTTTACAAGCGGACTAAAAAGAAGAAAATAATTTAAAACTGGTAAGTTCAAGTACTTTTATTTAATAAGACTAAAAACGTGGGACGGGCGCATATGAATATGGGGTTTAACATATGCTGCTCACTCATACTCTCACTTATAGATCTCTCTTTTGCCTACTAAATTAGAAATCTTTAATTTTTATACCAAACACCCGCCCCACGTTTTTAGTCATATTAAATGAAAGTACTTGAACTTGCCAGTTTTAAATTATTTTCTTCTTTTTAGTCCGCTTGTAAAAACGTGGTTTTTAAAAATCATTTTTTTACCTCTATTTATTTTACCAAACACCTCACAAGTGCCCGCCAAACGTTTTAAAAACATTGTGATGTGGTCACGGGGGGAACTCATGGATGTCAACAAAAGCCGACGGTACCGTTTCTTATATATAGACTAAAGATAAACTAAAAAGTTAAATAATTTAATAACGGTACATTCGATCGATCTGAAATTTTAATACAATGCATTGTCATCCAAGATCTATCTGTGGTAAAATTTTCAGATCTCTAAGACCATCAGAAGTGGTTCAATTTTACGTTGGCAGACTTGAAAAAATCTTGGACAAACAAAGAATGCCCAACGAAAGCCAGTTAATAAAAACGTGGTAAATAAAACAAACCCGTAAAAACAAAGTTTTTGACTATAAATCCCTTATATATGAGACATAACTAACAGTATTGATTATTTTCAAACATTTACAGACTGACACCGAGTGATGTCCCTTGTCTTTAATAAATGGGGGTGGGATGTGAGGGGGTGTCGGCACAACGGTCGGCGTCAACTCAAACTCACGTGGAAGTGGAAGAAAAAAACAATAACAAACAGTGAATTTGAATTACATACCTCTTATAAGGATAAACTAAAAATGCATTAATTTATTTACGGTACGATCGATCGATCTGAAATTTTGATACGATGCATTGTTAGGTGAGTCGGGTCCGTGTGCCAAATTTCAGCTCGATCGGATCACTGGAAGTGGGTCATTTTCGACTTTTCTTTTTCCGCCCGCCCAGCCCATGAGATGATGAGAGAGATGATGAGATGACGACAGACACACAGAGACGGCCGCGAAGTTAATATAAGGGATTTAAAAATACAATCAAATATTATATTCGTATTTTTACTCACCGATTCAGTGTCAGGTTTAGTTCACAAGAAACAATAATAATGACATCACAAGAATGAATACAGCCTTTACTCGATATGGTACCAAGTCACGGTTGCTTGATGACTAACAATAATATAATAACATCACCAGATATAATTTTACAATTTTACCACTTTTTTTAAAGGGTGAAAAAGTTGAGGAAAGCTTAAATGAAAAAAAAATGAATAAAAAAATAAAAATGTAAACAATGTGTCTGGGGCCGTTTTGACCGGGGCCGTTATGTCAGGGCCGTTTTGACATGGCGCCGTTATGTCGGGGCGGTTTTGTCGGGGCGGTTTTGTCAAGGTCGTTTTGTCCGGGGCCGTTTTGATTGGCCACCCATTCAATGAGGTAGGGATGACATGAAAATTTAAAAACAAATCTTCACCCCCGCTTTGGAATTTGACCTCTAAACTGTATACCCCTTATGTTTACAGTTACTGCAATACTCTCTACGCCAACTATCATCGTGTTTTCTGTGAATCCAAAACATTATAATCGACTGCATGCATCTCAGATATCTATTTCGTCCTTGTAGCCATGCGCCTTGTCTCTGATTCCAACATTGGACTCAGTAGAACATTTAGCATATCCGTCTTCTGGCGATGAGGCTGGGATAGCGGCCGCCCCGGGCGGTCCCTAGGGTGCACTTGGATACTTCGCAGTCCCGGGGTTTGTGGGCGGGTGGTGGCCTCATCCGGATGGCGTCTGGCGTTACAGTAGCTGGCCACCGGACGTGGTGGCCTTGCGGTGTTAAGAGAAACGTTTCGTCAGTTTGGCCTTGCAGCGATACGAAAATTCAAAGACGCCCGTCCCGCTTTGATCGCGTGCGTGCGGTATCGTATCCACGCCACTTAAAAGTTCTCGGAAATCTTCTCCTGCTGTCGGATGGAACTAATTATCAGAGGAACGTGTTGAACAAGTGCGATTCTAAACCATGCGATACCCTGGAACCAATGCGATACCCTGAAACCAAAGTGATTCTCTGGAACGAATGCGATACTCTGGAATCAATGCGATATCTGGAATCAATGCGATACTCTGGAATCAATGCGATATCCTGGAATCAATGCGATATCCTGGAATCAATGCGATATCCTGGAATCAATGCGATATCCTGGAATCAATGCGATATCCTGGAATCAATGCGATATCCTGGAATCAATGAGATATCCTGGAATCAATGAGATATCCTGGAATCAATGCGATATCCTGGAATTAATGCGATATCCTGGAATCAATGAGATATCCTGGAATCAATGCGATATCCTGGAATCAATGCGATATCCTGGAATCAATGCGATATCCTGGAATCAATGCGATATCCTGGAATCAATGCGATATCCTGGAATCAATGCGATATCCTGGAATCAATGCGATATCCTGGAATCAATGCGATATCCTGGAATCAATGCGATATCCTGGAATCAATGCGATATCCTGGAATCAATTAGATATCCTTGAATCAATGCGATATCCTTGAATCAATGCGATATCCTGGAATCAATGCGATATCCTGGAATTAATGCGATATCCTGGAATCAATTAGATATCCTTGAATCAATGCGATATCCTGGAATTAATGCGATATCCTGGAATCAATGCGATATCCTGGAATCAATGCGATATCCTGGAATCAATGCGATATCCTGGAATCAATGCGATATCCTGGAATTAATGCGATATCCTGGAATCAATTAGATATCCTTGAATCAATGCGATATCCTGGAATTAATGCGATATCCTGGAATCAATGCGATATCCTGGAATCAATGCGATATCCTTGAATCAATGCGATATCCTGGAATCAATGCGATATCCTGGAATCAATGAGATATCCTGGAATCAATGCGATATCCTGGAATCAATGCGATACCCTGGAATCAATGCGATACTCTGGATCCGAATAAGCTACAGATAATCCTACTGTTGGGTCTATTACTTTGGTTGACCCATCACATTGGTTAACCTATTACTTTGGTTGACCCATCACATTGGTTGACCTATTACTTTGGTGGACCCATCACGGATATTGACCATCACGTTTTCAAATCCCCACTGTGATGATTCTTAAGTTTGTTTACCATTTCACTTTGGTTGACTCATTGCTTTTGTTGACCTATCACTTTGGTCGACCTATCACTTTGGTTGTCCTATCACTTTGGTCGACCTATCACTTTGGTCGACCTATCACTTTGGTTGTCCTATCACTTTGGTCGACCTATCACTTTGGTTGTCCTATCACTTTGGTTGACCATACACTTTGGTTGACCTATCACTTTGGTTGTCCTATCACTTTGGTTTACCAATCACTTTTGTTGACCTGTCACTTTGGTTGACTCATCGCTTTTGTTGACCTATCACTTTGGTCGACCTATCACTTTTGTTGACCTATTATCACTTTGGTCGACCAATCACTTTGGTTGACCTATCAGTTTGGTTGTCCTATCACTTTGGTTGTTCTATCACTTTGGTTGACCTATCACTTTGGTTGACCTATCACTTTGGTTGTTCTATCACTGGTGGCATTGGGAAAGTAGCGTAACAAAGCTGTTGAGCGTTGTTCGTCTTAGATGCTATATAGACGGACAAAAAGCTAACCTACTGCAAGAAATATGATGACGCTCTGGTGCGCCCAGTCTAATTGTTAAACATCCATGGGGAAACAATTATTAATTGTGATATTTGTCATTTACAAACGTCACACACTTACCCATGACTTACATACACACATTTACCCCCCTCCCCCCACACACACACACTCACACAAACGTTTTAAAGACCATCAGTCTTGAGATAAATTGTATTGCTCCCTCCCCGACCTCATCTCAAGACCTCCTCTCCCTCCCCTCCCTCCCCTCCCTCCACTTACTAACAAGCATGTTACAGTGTCCAGATCCTCACACGGACACCTCATGTCCAGTCAGAGTTGACCGCTGGGAGAAATCTCGTGGCTGCTCGTTAATGACAAGCACTCCCTACCACCCCCTACCACCCCACCCCCCACACACACACGCACACAGAAGTCCGGCTTCAAACGACTCGACCCAGGTTCTCCTGGCTCGTGGAGTTTATCAGGACCCAGGTCCAGTGGATGTTTCTTGTGTCCAGTCTCGTGCCCTGACCAGCAGAAGTCCACATGGACACCGAAACGTGTGATAAGTTGAGATTAGAATTTTTTATTGATACAAGTATATGCACATGTTATGTTGTTGTTGTTGTTGTATAACACTATACACGCGGAACTCAGAGAACACATAGTTGGCTGTAGAAAGACAAACATTTCACAACAAGAGCACATTTCTGGCAAGAACATTCAACTGTGTGAAGTTACAGCTTCTTTCTGAGTTTGGCAAATGATTAAATGGCTTATGTAAAGAAGGCGGAGTTGTACAGCAACCTACTGAGTCTGGCAGCGGTGGTCTGCTGTGAATCGGCTTCTTGGATGGACGCGTTGCCCGATGGACCCTACGGTCTTCGCGCTGTTGGACTCAATCACGCATGTCTGAATATTCAATTCATAGCTGTTGTTTCTTCTAGGTTGCTCCTTCCCACCCCTCGAAAGACCATTTAGATAAGCGCGGGACGCAATAATCTTCTGTATAAAAGGAGCTTCTGTACAGGCAAGATAAATATTTGTATTTTTTTGAAAAATGTATTTGAAATCTGAAATGTGAATGAGAACAAATTAGTTCAAAGAAAGGAACATTTTGGCTTTGAATTAATGCTTCTTAATACTTTCTTGAGAGCTTAAAGGCTTATGTAGGTGCCCTATTTAAATTCGTCAGAGGCGTAGGTGGGGTTTGGAAAATTCGGGGTCAAGCCCCCCCACCCTCATGGCACTTTTTCCTCTACACACGCGACAGGCACCTGAAGCTTTGTTTTAGTTGCAGAGGAGCTGCAAAAATCTTTCACCGCCATCCGCCCTCGTATTTCACTTTCTTTAGCAACGCCACTGCAATTGTAAATACTATAGTGAGAAGTAAAACATGGGATTATCCTAAATAAATGCTTTGAAAAATGCTTCATCTTTATAAAATACACATTTTTACTTTTTATAATATATTCATGCAAGATTGTTTTGTTTTCTTTCGAATGAGGAGTCGGGTGAATGATCTAGTAACTAGTTCATGATTTGAATTTTTTAAATGAAAATTGAACATAACATATGATAAGATTGGGTTAATGGTAAATTAAACATAACATATGATAAGTTTCGATTAGTGGTAAACTGAACATAACATATGATAAGATTCGGTTAATGGTAAATTAAACATAACATATGATAAGATTCGGTTAATGGTAAATTGAACATAACATGATAAGATTCGGTTAATGGTAATTTGAACATAACATAGGATAAGATTCGGTTAATGGTAAAATTGAACATAACATATGATAAGATTCGGTTAATGGTAAATCGAACATAACATATGATAAGATTCGGTTAATGGTAAAACTGAATTACCCCAAACCTCGCCAAACCCTTCCAAAATGAATCTTACTTTCGGGCTTTTACTTACCCCACAATTCTAACCTAGTAGGACGCCCCTGATTCCTGACAGCCCTCACCCCCAATCCCCTCCATCCATCTTTTTCATTTGTAATGACACTAACGCCAGCCGTATTCTCTTTTTTACACGCCCCAAAAAACTTCGCACCGACTCCCCATGTTCTCCTCTCATTTCTGGCACCCCGATGCCCATGACAACCCCCCCCCCACCCAGCCCTTTTCTCACTTGTGAGTTTTGACGGGAAGTGAATACCCTGGGTCTCGGTGACATTCTCACCTGCCCTGGGGGTGAAGGGGGGGTCGATGTGCACCCCCTGGGTGTGTCCGGGTGGGGGGTCGCCTGATACTGTTTCAGGGTCTCACAGGGTGCCATTCTCAGCTCGGGGGGAAACACAGAGCGAGACGAGACGCGGCCCGCTTCGTGTGCGGTACACAACCTTACGTCGGCTGTCAGATTCGGTGTTTGTTTAATATTTGGCAAAGGGACGCCGCCATATCGGGTTCTTTTTTTTCCGGAAGGTGTTTTCGCGACACCCTGAGGGTGTCATATGGATGCAGCCTGCTGAGTGATGGAGGGTGATAAGGCGTGGTGTGATTTACTCAGAGGCGGCTGCCGGAAATTATATTTGATGTGTGTGTTGAGCCCAGCAGTTACTATTTCTAAGACATAAATGGCTCCGTGGTATACAAAAGAAAAGTATAACACATTTCAGGATGTTTTTTTGTTATATAAACGAGTTACCTTGGCGAAAAGAGTTACGCAATTCCACAATCGTAGCGTATAAAACCGAGCACCCCCTACCAGCTCAGCTGCTCCGACCTATGAGAAATAGATGGACACGCCCATGGATGATGTTGGTCTTGAACATACTTTGCTGACAGCGGTGAATGTCTTTATTCTAACGGAAAAAAACAGCGTCTGTCACACCTTGTCTTTATTTCTATGGAAACCCTAAAAGGGTTGAATGGAGATGGGAAATATATGACTGGATGTTAAGTGTCTGTTTTAAGGTGGAAATTTACAACAAAATTATGTAACATTAAAAAAGTTGTTTCTACTTTTTAAAATGATAACAAAATAAGACTTTTGTAGTTAAAATTTCTTAAAGTTCTAGGTGTAATCGAGGCACGAAATTGCGGTAGGACTGCTTTGTCCCTTCAACCATTCATTGCCATACAGGCCTCGAGAGACATTAAAATTTCTGACCCAGAAGACAGTCTTAAGTCTTAACACGTTTATGAAATCTTAAGTCATACCAAGTCGCAAACGTATTTTAAATGTGACGTGTGAAATACTTGACGTAGGAAGCATTCAAGGGGAGAAACAACAAGTTACTGGGGAAAAGGAAAAAGAAAATTTCATCTAACAAAGTAAAGGAAAAACTGGAAAATAAACTTTCATCCAACAAGACTTTCATCTAACAAGTTAGGGTATATATCTTATATAATAGACTTTCATCTAACAAGTTAGGGTATATATCTTATATAATAGACTTTCATCTCATTTATAACCATCTAACCAAATTGCATTCTCCCATAATTATTATCATTTGCTTTTTTCTTTCTTGTTTCCAGTTGTTATTGTTTATTTTTGTTATTGATTATACAAACAGGTCTATTTAACGTCCTAACATATTCATAAACAGATTTCAGATTGATCTAACAGAACACGTCTGCGCTGTTGTTAAACTCACCGCGGAAACGGAAATGATTCCAACATACTAAAGAAGTCATCAAACGAGGCATCAGGTGAAAGTTGAGAGGTTATAGACATCACACTTCCGAGGTCTCTATGCATACATTTTTAACTTAGCTCAAAAAATCTACACCAACGTCGTTTTTCCGCTAGTGTTTCGACTGTTGCGTTTGGAAAATTGGGGAGGCGGTGACGGCAAAGTGATCCGCTCCTGGCTCTATTAATTTTGGTTTATGTAGTTATTTGTAGAGGGTGGCACTTGTCAGTGATTCTCTTTTATATGTATATGTATATGTATATGTATACAACTCTTGTAGGCGTTCTCTCAATACAAAACCTTGTACACAATAATCCTCTGAAGAATTGGTTTCAATGAACAACTTTAATATTTATACTATGTACAACACATATATAATTTGAGGTTATACAACGTGGAACACACTGACATACATCTGCCATGACACCAGCCAACTCTAACACTGATTTCCCCACCTCATTAGCCAATGGGAACGACTCTTTCTTCCCGCGCTTTTACTCACGTGACCTCTCAGTCATCCAGCACGCAAAACACTCGTGATTCACCCGTGACAGCACTTTCTATCTATTGCTTCGCTTTTGGCCATATAATAAACGCAACATTTTAATACGGATATGTATCAGAAGTTTTGTTGAAACTTCTCCCATGTTTTATTTTAAATATGATAAATAAGTCAGCCAAAAAACGCAAAATGTCACAAGATCTTGATACAACCTCTACAAATTTCGACATGTGATACCCAAAATTCATTTTTGACATTTTTCTTACTTCTTTTCCTTTATATATTTAACTTGGTGTTTTTCTCTCACGTTAGAAATGATGGGGAAAATTGTTTAAGGTAACAGACGCCCCTTAAGAAGTTCTGCCTCACTTCACTCACAAATATACGACTTTGAAATTAATTTAATTTTTTTTCCTGGGCAACACTGTACCCCGCCGCGGGCTGAAATTTGCCCACGGGCCGAAGCTTTTCCACCCCGGCTGTGTAGTAACCTCGGCGTGTATCATTTTATTAGGGATTAACACGTTATCGTTAACCAATGAAGGATAAGTGGGGCATCGTATATTAAGGGGAATTGGGGGGGGGGTGTCATCAAGTCATGTTCTGGAAATGTCCAACACATCTCCTCAGGGACAATTCTTCCCTCCACATCTTCAACCCAAACCCCCCCCCACACACACACACACCTTTTTTTTAACCTTCGACTACCGTTTAAAGTTTAGAAGACTCATTCATTACACTACCTAAACAGAATAGTTAACGATTCGCTAATTTCTCATCTCTCTGTTATTCTCGGCATTGTCAAACAAAAATGTGTTAATCCTGTGGTAGCTGCCGCGAAGACGGATTGAAGACACAGACCTGGCACCTTGACAATGCCCTGTACGATGTTGGTAGGAGGAGGGCACGGTTCGAGAGAGGGGAGCACGGGGGCGCTCAGACCGAAGGGGGACCCCCCCGAATCTTACACCTCCTTCACGACGCCCTCCCGGGATCCGACCGGTGATGGGGCGTCGGGTGTCAGCAGGGACAATAACAACCCACTGACAATTTTGATGTGACGGGACACCCTGGTTGTGTCCCCTTGTCGGGTTGAACAAAACCTCATGTGTCAGATTTTCTGGCCCTACTATACTGGTTCTAGTTACGCCTAATTGTGTGTGTGAGGGGGGGGGGCTAAAAAGTACTTTATAACAATAAAAATATTGTTTTATACGGCGCATGCGTCAATGTAAGTTCAGCTTGCGACCTCTATAGTAAGGTATGCGCCATACGTTATTTTTTGCGCACCAGGAAAGCGTAACGAATGTAAATGTTAACAGTTGTTGGTTGGCTTAGTTTGAAACTTTCTAGTCTTCTAAAAATATAGAAAATATTGAACTCATTTGGGTCATAAATAAGAAAAACCCCGCAAAAAAACCAAGTTTTTTACTATAAATCCTTTATGTACGAGAAGTAATTAAAAGAATGTTCATTATAATACGCAGTGCCAGACCATCCAGAAATACAAAATTGCAGTTGTGTCGTAAAACATGTTTAATATAATGCGCACCGATCAGGAATATGTTTATAAAAAGAGTTGTCAATAAAATACGCACCTAATTGCGCGACAGAAAGGTTGTTCAATATAATACGCACCGCGACGCTCTATCTCAAAAAATAGCATGATACATAGGAATAAATAAAATAATCTAAAAAATCAATAATTTAATTACGGTACATGCGATCGATCGGTCGGCCGCAGACACCACGAGTTAATATAAAGGATTTAAAAAAAACAACTCTATACTAGGAGTCATCTAACATTTTACTGAGAGTACTGTAATTTGGTGACCCGGCGGGAAAAAGGTTGTGACCCCTTGTATAGAACAGCATGACTTGAAGAAGCTAGAGACGTTTGTGATAAATGTACATGGCTGTAAGCCGAGCCGAGGACATCTGAATCTTGTGTACATGTACATGACTGTAGGCCGAGCCGAGGACATCTGAATCTTGTACATATGTCCATGGCTGTAAGCCGAGCCGAGGATATCTGAATCTTGTACATATGTCCATGGCTGTAAGCCGAGCCGAGGACATCTGAATCTTGTGTACATGTACATGACTGTAGGCCGAGCCGAGGCTATCTGAATCTTGTACATATTTCCATGGCTGTAAGCCGAGCCAAGGACATCTGAATCTTGTGTACATGTACATGACTGTAGGCCGAGCCGAGGACATCTGAATCTTGTACATATGTCCATGGCTGTAAGCCGAGCCGAGGATATCTGAATCTTGTACATATGTCCATGGCTGTAAGCCGAGCCGAGGACATCTGAATCTTGTGTACATGTACATGGCTGTAGGGTGAGCCGAGGACATCTGAATCTTGTATATATGTCCATGGCTGTAAGCCGAGCCGAGGACATCTGAATCTTGTGTATATGTCCATGGCTGTAGGCCGAGCCTAGGACATCTGACTATTGTGTACATGTACATGACTGTAGGCCGAGCCGAGGACATCTGAATCTTGTACATATGTACATGACTGTAGGCCGAGCCGAGGATATCTGAATCTTGTACATATGTCCATGGCTGTAAGCCGAGCCGAGGATATCTGAATCTTGTACATATGTCCTTGGCTGTAAGCCGAGCCGAGGACATCTGAATCTTGTACATATGTCCATGGCTGTAAGCCGAGCCGAGGATATCTGAATCTTGTACATATGTCCATGGCTGTAAGCCGAGCCGAGGACATCTGAATCTTGTGTATATGTCCATGGCTGTAAGCCGAGCACATCTGAATCTTGTACATATGTCCATGACTGTAAGCCAAGCACATCTGAATCTTGTACATATGTCCATGGCTGTAAGCCGAGCACATCTGAATCTTGTACATATGTCCATGACTGTAAGCCAAGCACATCTGAATCTTGTACATATGTCCATGGCTGTAAGCCGAGCACATCTGAATCTTGTACATATGTCCATGACTGTAAGCCGAGCACATCTGAATCTTGTGCATATGTCCATGACTGTAACCCGAGCACATCTGAATCTTGTGCATATGTCCATGGCTGTAGGCCAAACCGAGCACATCTGACTAGTGTGTACATGTACATGACTGTAAGCCGAGCACATCTGAATCTTGTGTATATTTGGTAATTTTTAGTCACCATCCATTTTATTTTTGTCATGTCTTGGGGAGCCGGTGGTAGGTTCGGGTACTTAGGGCGAGTTTATTTACGTAGGGCGAGTTCATTTACGTAGGGCGAATCCAGTTATGTAGGGTGAGTTCGTTTACGTAGGGCGGATTCATTTATCTACTGCGATATTCATTTACGTAGGGCAATATTCATTTATCTACTGCGATATCATTTACGTAGGGCGATATTAATTTACGTACGGCGATATTCATTTACGTAGGGCGATATTCATTTACGTACGGCGATATTTATTTACGTACGGCGATATCATGTAAGGAGGGCGATATTCATGTAAGGGGGTGATATTCATTTAGTAGGGTGATATTTATTTACGTAGGGTGATATTCGTTTACGTAGTGCGATATTAATTTACGTAGGGATGAATTAAGACCGCGGCATAACCAATTCAAATCCACAGAACAAATTCAGATCCAACGTACTGAGAAATTCTTATATCAATTGATTGCACATAAATATATATACGAAGACTTTGTGTGTACAGGGAAGCCTGACCTTGGAGCAAGAGGGATAGTAACCTGAAATCTATCATCATCATCATTGGCACTATAGTCCTTGTAGGGTCTGGCCTGCTCAATCGAGTTCTTCAGGTTAGACCATTCATTTGCCCTCGGCCTCCATCCTCGAACCCCCTCCCCTGTAAGCCTCTCGTTTTCTGTCTGTAGCTGATCGTCGCCTACCCGAATGTTGGCATCTTCTGTAGGTGATCACTCCATTACAGTCTCATCTGTTACAGACGCTCCTTCTTTACAGAAGATTACGGCCTGTATGCAGACATGCTTGTCGCAGAACGTGCGGTGCAGCTGTCGGTCCTAACGCTGACATGTCGGTCTAACGCTGCACATGTCGATCCTAACGCCGCACGTCGTCGATCCTAACGCCGCACGTCGTCGATCCTAACGCTGCACGTCTTCGATCCTAACGCTGCACGTCGTCGGTCCTAACGCGACGCGCACGGCTCGTCGTCGGTCCTAACGCTGCACGTTGTCGGTCCTAACGCAGCACGTCGTCAGTCCTAACGCTGCACGTCGTCGGTCCTAACGCTGCACGTTGTCGGTCCTAACGCTCGCACGCCACGTTCCTATTGTCGCCCCAACCAACAAGATAGAGCCGCTGTTCTAACACGCGGTCCAGCATTCATAGGCCCAGAACGTCCAAAGGCAGTCCCTACAACTACAATATGTCCATTGGGCTCGAGCCTTTGTCTTCTTCTGTAACGCACTACAACGCTGGACCAAACTCCGTCGTCACCTTATTTGACCGAATTATCGCTTGTTTCTTAAACACGGGAAGTCCTTTGTCGGCCAATAAAGTCGGGGGTGTCTTAAAAATGACATAATTACACCCTTAACCCCCTTTACCCCCCCCCTTTCAACTCCCCTTTGGCCCGGGACGTGACCAGTTACGCCACCATTGTTGGCGACAATTTCGTGTCCTCCGCCTCGGTGGTTTACTGTTTCCATAGAGACCGTGTCGCGGGGATGTTACGTTTCGGGACTTCCCGCTGTCGCGTTATCATTGTGTGCGAACCGCGTCACGAAACTGCGGTGGGGGGAAAAAAAGTGGTAAGAGGGGAGTCCCGGAAAAAAGTGTGCAACATAATACGCGGAATTCGTCGTGGAAAATTAGCCTCATAAAAGCTTGTTTGGGTACGTGCGATATTTCGCGTGGTGTGTCGGGAGATTCGGTTTCGTCAACATCGGGCGTTGACATCTTCCGTTTCGTCATCACGATGTGAGGTGTTGGATGTGTTCAGAGAATGGGAGAGATGTGAAAGAGGGAGGAGGGAGGAGGGGGGGCGGGAGAGGGCGGGAGGATGAGCGGCAGCATGAACATATGTGAGGCAAAAGGGTGTGTGTGTGTATGTGTGTGTGTGTGTAAGTGGTGGTGTTTGAAGCGTCTTATGCGAATCAACAATGTATGCTTCATATTTAAACACTATATGTGTACATGATGAACAGCATTTACCAGCCTGAAACATATGAAATAGCCCCCAATCATACTCCATTTTATAAACTATATATACTATTTCTATTTATTTTTTAAAAATCTATTTGACATTACCTTGCTAAATACAGACCGTATTACTCATACAGGTGTCAATTGTCACAACTATGAACGATCTATGACATCACAGGGTGTCACATGACATGGTGAATATCCGGGTAGAGGTTACCACAGCACCAAGCTGTGGCGTAACTCACAAAGGAAAATGGGGGGGGGGCGCACATTCCAACATCGCCTGCTAAAAACTTTTACAAATCAAAATTTTGCAATTGGCTCACAACAGATCAGTTGTTTTTATTTGCAACTTAAAGAAGAAATTTTTTTAAAAAAAATAATGAAATCTATCGTGTATGATAGATATTGAAACTATCAAGAAATGTGACGTCACATCAAAAACGCGAAACTTTAAATAAAAGTTCAACTTAAATATTTTTTTTTACATTTTATTGAATGAATTTTTCAACGGCTTCACGCGTGTTATGATATTAGAGTGCAGCCTTACATGAACAAAAAAAAACTGTTTTGAAACATGTTAATTTTCAATTAGAAAATTCGGCTTTTATGGGGGGGGGGCCCGTCAAATCTTTGTGACGTCATATTGGCGGAGGGGGGTCTAAGTGTTTTTGTGACGAAGGGGTAAAAATCGACCAAAATTGCGTGACGTCATTTATGGATGGCCCCTATAATAGATATTGAAAGTAGATAAACACATTTAGGTTATTTCATATTGTTATTCAATTTATTCCATAGTATCAGGAAATGATGTTTTTGTTTGTTTGTTTGTTTGTTGTTGTATTTTTTCTTTTAAGTGCCGATGTGTATTCATGAAACTTTAAGAACTTACTGCGGTCTAAGCAATGACAATTGTAGGGCAAAAGCCATGACCCTTGAATGCCTTAGAAACGAACCTTGTAGGAATTAGTCAATACCCTTGTACGGTTCCTTGTGATGAGATTTCCTCAAATATTCAATAGAGGCCGTCCATTAAACATAAGGATATGTTAGATCTCATACATTCATGACAATAGACACTTCTTCCAGCCATATCTCACCCACCACACCCCCTGTCTCATCACAGTTCCCCTCCTGTCAGCACCCCTGCTTCCCCCCCCGCGCGCTCTAAACCCCCCCCCCAGTACCCACGTCGTCTGGGACCACCTCTGAGCACGTTTTCACCTGCTTTGTTTTTCTGTAACCTCGCGTGATGGGCAGACAATGGGGGCGCGGGTAACGAACGTCGGACAGGGGCGGCACCCAGCGTCGCACATCTGACAGTTGACAGTTTTCGTAGGTGCCGACCTGTGGGGCCGGACGCTGGTGCTAATTGGCGAAGACCGGGCGTGAAAGACTGAAACTTGAGGTCTGAGAGTGGGAAGGCGCCCCCGTGACGAGCAGGGGCGTCGCCATGTGGGAGCTTCTATGATATTCTCCGATATCAGATCAGGGGCGTACAGTGTGGGGTATCAATCTTGACTTGCAGGGGGGTTTAGGGACTCGGAGCATGGGTCTTAGGCTGATTCAAACAGGGAATGGAGTTGCGTCTCCACGCGTGGGGTCGGAGAGAGTGAGAGTGGACTTACAGTTGGACTGAAAGGATCTCGAATTAGGAACGGAGGGGCTCGGAATGGCGACATTTGGTCAGATAAATGGAAGGAGACCGACATGTAAGGATCAGAGTCGGACCATAGGGCAAAAATAGTTTGTGGGCTCAACTGAAGATGTCATAGGGGCGGGAAAACGGGAATAAAGCTTAGGGTGTACCAGCGGCGTAGCGTGTGTATGTGCCGCCCGGGGTCGATGTTATTTTTAAAAAAAAAGAAACATTTAGAAGAAATTAAAATAGGACACTATACACTTTTTTGCTAGAAATAAATAGAACAGCTTTCGTTTCTTGATTAAAATTGAAGTTTTCTGTTTTTCCTCTTGGCACAATCTTAGATGCATTAATATTGTCAGCCAAAACCTCAGACGAATTTCTACGGTTACGTCAAGTTATGAAGAATACAAAATTCCCTCAACTGTTTATTTTAATATCACATTCGCTTTGATCGTCAAAAATTTACTCTAAAGTACTTTGACGGGAATATTCAATTTTAAATGAAAATGATTAAGTCTTCAGATAAAATTTAAGCAAAGTCAAAGCATCCTTTAAGTATTCAATTAGTTTGTCTGTTGGTAGCCTCACTATACGTTTTATAAATAATTTTGGGCATCACCAACTTCTTAAAATACATATTTCCAGATAGTACATGTTTTCAAATGTCAAAAGGAATGAAAATGAAAAAGATTTTATTGTGACTAGCAAGTTCCTTCGTCTGTTCGTGTGTTTAACTTCTCGTATGCCTCTGTCAGTTTTTCTATAGCATTGAGATTTAAATAACTTCGAAAGGCTCCCTGGTATATTCAATAATTTGTATCCTGAAGTCTGTTTAATAACTTGCCTGTAGCAGCAATTTGATTTTTGTCCCAATGGTGTGTCGACATGAAAAGAATGCGTAACAACGTTATAGTGTACCAAACATAGTTTTACTGTAAGGTCCGTGTCTAACTTGGAAAGGTAAATGTTAATATGTTGGACACTCTAAATCTCTAAATCTCTCATTTATCCGATTTCTGATTCCTTCCATTTACAAAAACTGTGGTAATATTTAGCACCTGATTCATGAATGGCTACTTTTGGATTTATTTTGTGTCAGTTTTATTCCAGTTAGATACGCAATTTTGTTCATTATTATTGTTGTTTATGGCACAAAACAAAAGTCATTAGTGCATTTTCAAATATGATGCTTTAGGAATTTTAGAATGAGCCATGCATTTAAGAACAAAAAAACAACAACAACACAACCTCCAGTAGTTTATGTACTTTAAAATCATTCTAGTCTTAACCCTCTCATCTATATTTTGGTGCATGGTCCATGTCTAATTTGGAAACGTTAATGTTAAAATCTTGGACATTGTCTCACTGTAAATTAAGTATTCGCCAATCTTCATCTCATCTTGGACATTGTCTCACTGTAAATTAAGTATTCGCCAATCTTCATCTTATCTTGGACATTGTCTCACTGTAAATTAAGTATTCGCCAATCTTCATCTCATCTTGGACATTGTCTCACTGTAAATTAAGTATTCGCCAATCTTCATCTCATCTTGGACATTGTCTCACTGTAAATTAAGTATTCGCCAATCTTCATCTCATCTTGGACATTGTCTCACTGTAAATTAAGTATTCGCCAATCTTCATCTTATCTTGGACATTGTCTCACTGTAAATTAAGTATTCGCCAATCTTCATCTCATCTTATCTACACATAGTTTAATATATTTCCTACATTTAAAAAAAAATAAGTTTTACCGAGGCTTTTATTTTATTAAATGAAATGTGCATGTTCTTTTAATTTTAGAAACGTATTAACAACGAGGAATTTGGCTGCTCCCCCCCACCCCAAAAAAAAAGTGCCATCCAGAGCATTAGATTAGCTCAAAGTTTGAAATTTATAAAGGAGCATAAATTTTTACTTCTTAAAACCGGAGGAGTGGTCAAATTTGAAGAATCAATTAAAGTTACGAGCACAACAGTTTCATGTGCTCACTACTACTTAAGCCTTTTGTTTTGTTTTGTTTTTTCATTTCAGTATATAGCATAAGTATCAAAATAATGTATATCAAATATGGATTTTGAAGTGTAAGCAGTTGAAAAATTTACATATTTTATGATAGGTTCTTTATTTCTGTAAAAATTTATTTATTTTATAATTTTTTGTTACAAAAGCTCCACTTTCTTAAAAAAATATTTTCGTTCTTTGAAACTAATTAACAACGAGAAATGTGCCGCCCTTAACAAAGTGCCGCCCGGGGCATTAGCTCCCCCCCCCTTTGCCCCTATCTCGCTACGCCACTGTGATGTACGTGCGGGTTAGATTAAAAATTAGACTCTATGGCAGCGGTTCTCACAATAGGAATGATGGATTGTAATCAGGGCCGGTCTTAGGCCACTGCAACCAAGGAGGTTTGATTAACTGGAGGCGGCGTGACGTCGCTAGGCTGAAGCCAGACCCCCACCCGCAGCAGCCATCTTGAGCGACTCAAAACATTGGAAGCTGTGTAACTGTGTAGTGTGTATGTTATATTATTGTAATATTTTGAACGGGAGCCTTGGTAACTGGGACAGGCTCAGTGTTGGCTTTCATTTTCAACTTCTTTGTCATTGACTAGTAGGTTGCCAGTAGTCAATCATTCAATACTTTCAATTCAGTATTTAGATTTAAACATTTTAAATATATGATATAAGTTATATCATTTTAATAATTTTATATTCTTTTTTTGTTTTTTCCATTGAACTTTAAATGGGCAGTTGCAGTTGTGAGTTGATTTGCGAACTTAAAAATAAAAATGTTGCTTGTCTCACGTGTTATATTTATATCTTATTTATTCTTATAATTTTAAAACTGTCTATTGTGAATATTATAATTATAATATAAAATAAGTTAAGTTACAAATTAAGTAATACATTAAATTATTAATATAGAACAAAATAAATAAATTAATAAGCGTTGATCATGAAATCGTTCAAATACATGCAAAATATAGTAAAACAATTTCAATACCCGAAGAAAATATTTAGTTCAAAAGTTATAAGTATAGATATTACTTAACTACATAAGATAAAGCGGCTGGATAGCGAAGCCAGTAGTGCGCTCGCCTCACAAAGTTGAGGGTCGTGGGATCGAGCCCACCCAAAGCCACAATATAAATGATACACTAAGAAAGTCCTCCGCTGACCCCTGTAATGTTAATAAATGTGTTGACCTGTTTGTACGTTCTTTATAATTATGTATAGCAGTAGAACTTCATTTCGATATAGTTAGCTTATTAATTAATATAAGGCTCTGTAGCCCTCGATCAGCTGACCGAATAAATAACCTTACATACATTACAGCTCTTTGTAATTGACCTATTAGAATATCTAGACCACCAGAAATGAACTCGGACCTTAGCAGACTTTAGATAAAACGAGATGACAAAATACGAAGCTCATTGGAGTCGTTACCAGAATGAGAAAACTGGTTTGGTAATGAAAGCTGGTATGGTATGAAAGCTGGTATGGTAATGAAAGCTGGTGGAATGTTTTGAGTCCAACAATATGGCGATAGGCTCCCCCACTCTCCGTCCACTGGCTTCACCCGCTAGCGACCATCTGATAGCAGACGCCACCTCCAGTTTATCAAACCTCCTTGACTGCAACCTATGCAGCCGCAGTGGCCCCACGCTTTCATAGTCACCGCCCATCTTAGTTTTCACTTATTATCCTTATTAATTCCGTATCACTACCCAAACTGGGCCCCACGCAATCCGTTTCGCATACTAAGCCGCATAGGGCCACGCCATGGCTAAGACCGGCCCTGATGGTAATGGTAACTTAAGAGAGGAACTTGTAAGGACTCTAAATAATATTTCTACTCAAATTTTGCAGACAGATCTAAAGGTTACCTTATTACTATAATCTGTTTTTACATTTTAAGTACATCGATTTCAAAGAAGGGGGGAAATAAACAATAGCGTTAAAATATAATAGACATGATGTATGTAACGTTTTCTACTGAAATTAAAACCTTAAACCTAAGGGTGTGTCAACTCGGCTCAGAATCTCATAGGAGTAGCCATAGAACTTATTAGAACTGAAGTGCGTATGAGATTTTGGCATGCGAGGATTGTAATGTATTTAAATTTACCGAAATGTATGCGACTAAAATGAATGAAAAAGTGGATGGTTTGGGGGGGGGGCGCACATTTCAAGAGTTTAAAGAGTCTGGGGTGGGGGGTGTAGTTAGGTTGCTAAAGTAGATATATGGGCCTTCTCGACAAATAAAATATTTTTAAAACAGTTGGCTCAGATAGCTCCTCGAAGTTTTCATTAAATCAGGACAAGATTTAATGCGCCCCTTGCTCTAAAGGGCAACAGTTGTTTCATTCACTTCTATTTCAATGGCAGCCAGGGAAGCTTGACGAATTCTTTGAGAACCACTGGTTATTGACGGTAGCCGTGTTCTAGGCAACGGTGCTCGTTTCTTTTTTTTTCTTATTAACTTTACCCAACGTTTCGTGATATTCTTGAAATACTTATCTCATTTCAACTGTCCAGTTTGTCTCTGAGGACCTCCGGCCTCCATTTGAGTGGACACCTCGCTGACAAAGCCGTCCTTAGACACAACTTCGGAGGCCTTTAGGACAAATGACATGTCGTACAAGCAGACGCTATAAGTATCTTTTGGTGTGACCCTAATACTAACACTTCTGTAACCCTCGGTGCTGATGGGTCGTCTGATCAAACGCTCTGTACCCTTCTATAACAGACCTTGATGCCAGCCAGAGTGAATCCTGGGAAAGTGAATGGAAGTGGGGGTGGGGGTAGGTGAGAGCAAGGGTGAGCAGTGTATCAAAGTACTGTTATGATTGGGTCAAAATATTGTTGAGACAATTTTATAAAATGATTGGAGAACTAAGTATTGTTAAAAGGGGAAATAGCCTTAAAAATACTTTAAAGGATAGTCACATTGCTTTAGATTTATATAAAGTTTTTGAGAACCGTTGCGGTAAGATAACTGTTTGAATTACTTATAGTCCCTCACTGCCATACCTCTATCTCTCTCTCTTTCTATCTCTCTCTCTCTCATTCTAATAAATTTTAGGACAATAGTGATATATCCCATGGGTGACCCATTGTCTGGAGTTGGGACACTTCTCGAGTCAGCCCCCAGATTATCTCCCCTTGTCCACCCATCTCAATCCGTCACCCTTGACCCTCTCCTCCGTCCGGCCTGTGGTCAGCCGTGTCCCCATCCATCAATCACCCGACTACTTACCCCTGACCATCGGCCCCACACTTATTGGGGCTAGGGTACTTAGCAGCCCCACCAGCGGGTATCTTGGGGCTAGGGTACTTAGCAGCTCCACCAGAGGGTATCTTGGGGCTCACCTCTCGACGGCCATTACTTCATCCCCCCGTTAGTGGGCAGTTTTTAAGTGTCACCCCGAATCTGCTGTCATAGCTTGAACAAAAAATACCGGACAAGTGGAAGATTTGTCCGGCGTTGATCGGTCAATTTAAACCCGAGTGTGGCAAGTGTCCGCTGAGATTTATATCCACTGAAACCGGTTTGGGTTGCCGCAATGAGCATTCTTTTAGCTAACTGTGTTTACATTTTCAGGGTTTTCGGGCATTTTAAAACTTTAACAAACTTGAAATGCCAAAGTTTTGTTGATAGAATGACCTCCCCTAGACACTACATAAAACGAGCAAAAGACAAGTTTATTTTCAGACAAATTATCTGAGTTGTAGCTATAACTGTATCGTATGTCTCTGATGCACTTGTCTGGGGTCTACCTGTATTCTGGTCACCTGCACATGTAACCTGTATTTCGACCTACCTGTATGTGTTCTACCTGACTTGTGGTCTTCCTATATTTTTGTTTACCTGTATTTTCGTCTACCTGTTTATTGTGGATGTAAGTGCGTCCAACTGTACACTTTTTTTTAAAATTGTAAGTACTCTCCTGTAACTAAAACAATAATTTTTTTTTAAAAATATTCAACCAAAAAAAAACCCATCTCCGAGACAGATTTAAGCTTACTCTAAGACAATCTTACTTCGTCGAGTCTCCACATCGGCTTAACTTCTGCCATCAACCTATGTCCATCAAGGACCATATGCCAGGATGAACAGCCCCTGCACCCTTAAGGCGCCAAAACAAAACACAAACTTCTAAGTGCCTCTATAAGTTGTTTTAAGTCTTTCATTGGGGGCCCTATTTATACAAAGACCGAGATGCGATGGTCCAAACCCTAAAACACTGTTTGCCAATGACGTGCTTTACTGGGGCTACGCGCCAAAGTTAGGTGTGTAACAAACCCGTCCGTTACGAGTTTGACGCTCACATTGTAACATTCTTGGCAGCACAAATTGAGACATGACTGAAATATCAAACTTCAACTTCCATCCATGTATTATAAATGAAACATTAGTCGGAGGTTAATTTTAAACAAAACTGGGAGTTCGGATTCAGATGTAACTGCCAAGTATTTTGGATCAAAGTTTGAGACGTTGATGTTCACCGGCATGCATTATGGTACACGCAAGATAAAACGCACGACACCGGGAAGCAGTGAATGAAATCGCAACACGTTGCGCGGTGAGGCTGATGATATCGATTCCGGAATGGTGTTATGAACGGTACACGCCAAATAGATTCGAAAATCTGTTTTGATCAATAACTTTACGTACAAAACGTAATTATTTTATAAAGCTCCTATTTATCATCTGTCACTCCTATTTATTACTGTCAGGACGAATCCCGACCCCCCCCTTTCTATTCATACTTAAACAAGAGGGGGGGAAAATAAACCCACTCTTCCCCCCCCACCTCCACACCACCCCCACCCACGAGTGTATTCTCAGAAGACAGACCAAGAGCGCCCCTACTGCCCCTGCTGATTTCTGTGTTTGCGAGATTTATCTCGTTTCTCTCCCTTGGGGGAACCCCTCGTTGACCCGCGGCCATTGTTGTCATGAGACGGGATGCTATGGCGAGGGCTTGTGTTGTCATTAGCGGCATCGGTTGACGAGAGTAAGGACCCGAGGTCATAATTACCGAACAATGACTGTTTTCCCTAAACCTTAATCCCTCAATCACCGGGTTATCGTGAGATGAGTTGTCGTCCGTGGAAGGGGGGTGGAGGGAGGGAGGGATGGGTTTGAGAGAGAGAGACATGGACAGAGATAGAGGGATATCGCCCGGAACCATTAGGAACTTCGAGCTGCGGTTTCCCAAACCTGTCTTCGGATCACGTAGCAGTTTCCACGAGTCGGTCTGACAATAAGTCCGTAACGAGAGCCGGGCGAGTGGTGAGTTTGGTCAAACGAGTAACTTGATGATCATTAGGATAAATAAGTATTGAACGAAGCCACATTTGAGACGAAAACTTCCAGACTCTCTAGTCATGCAGTGCTTCGTTGTCTAAGTTTCTAACCATTTCCCCACCGTTAACATGTAAACAAATTGAAATCAAACAACTCAAAGCTATACAATTACACCTTTGTGATATGTAGGGATGTAATATGATATATTGACCTGTAACTCTGATATGATATTGCAGTCTCACCCGTATAATCATATTATAATACCTGACAAATCTCGAATCCCGTGTGCAATTAACAAAACCTTTTAAAAAATGCCCCCCTCCCCCAAAACAACATAATTGTTATACTTGTGGGTCTTTGCTTACCTCTCTTTACCCGTACCGAAGGGAAACTTTGGTCAAATCCAAACATTTACACGTGATACGAACCTATGATAACCCAGGGTCAAGGCCAACAGACCACATCCGCTGTGCTGACAGGCGCGCGGCCCGCACAGTTCTACCACCCAAACAGCCGGACATAAAACGGAACAATCTCTAACGGGTCAAATTAACACCCGGGTCCAGACGGACGGTGGTCCCTCGCCCGTCGCTGACGTCCCGGGAACTCAAGTGTTGAGCTTATCTACGAGAACAATTCTGGCGCCAGAGGTCCTCACCCTACGCATGTAGACACCTGTTTATGGAAGATTCGAGATTAGAGTGTCACGTCAAAGCCATAGGACCGGCGCAGTTTGTGGGGTATAGGCTGAGGATCATAGAGCCGGACTTGAAAGAACATTCCTGCATGGACCGGATTTATTTATATCTCGTAATTGTCATTTTAAAATCGGGTTATAGAATAGTTGCTTGAAATGGAAATAGTTTCATCATGTCTATTGAAGTTTTTTTTATATTTTTTATTTTTATTATCGGCTCCTAGAAACGTAATAATAGAATCGATTTTCGTAACTGCTTCATGAAAGTACACGTCAAAGAATTTTTAAAAACCGTTTCGCTTGTTAATGTTTCCATAACGCCTTTCAGTTTTGAAGAACTCACAACCCAATGAAGTGTCATTTTTGAAACTGATTTTAAGGAGATCCTATGAGACCAAATCTTAGAAGTCTCTTCATGAGACCAATTAACTGTTACATTTATATATGTCTAGAGACATGCAGAAAAAAATACGTTCAAGCATATTATTTTCAAAATCCTTTTGTTGTCTCTCAGAGTTTTGTTTAATTATCTACTGTAATTGGCGAACAAAAAAGTTAAGGAATCACAACTGAAGACCATCGATAAGAATAACTTGGATGGTGAGATTCGTGGGGGGCGTGTCTATTGTCAAATGCTTAAATGTCTATGTTAAATTATTTATTGTAGTTTAGTTTAGGAAATGGAGTACCTTCAGGTGGTCTATACATAAAAGTTATGTACATTCCGGCAGCTCCTGCGACGCCAATGGCGCCAAGCTGCAACGACGCAAGTCGTTCCCTTGGTTACACCATTGACGTGGAGAGGAGGGGGGATATGCTGTATGGGCAGCAGCTAATTCTCCATAACACCCGCCCAGGCTTGCATCACCTCTGGAGAGGACACTCAGGCGACTCAAAACGCCTTAAACCAAGAAGTTGTTTTTTTTTGCAAGAAATCCTAAGGTGATGCACCATCGTCTCTCGAGACGGAATGATGCCTAAGAAGTGATCAAAAATAAAGTTGGGTGTGACGTCAGTCAGGCTGAACTATAAAGAAGATATTGAATAGGGTTATGGATCAGCGGGGAAAAGACGGGGAAAAAAAATGGAACGTATCTGCAAATCGCCTTCCTCAGAGAAATAACACAAACTGCAGGAAGTATGTGAATATTATAAAACTTGTCTGCAATATGTTGTCCAAATAGACATAAACCAGAGAGAGAGGAGGACATGAAAACCTGAAACCATGTCTGAGAATAATTGTTCTAGGGCGCTGAAAAATGGAGGTGAGACTCGTGGTACCGGAGTGCGAGATGTAATCCCAAGATGGTGTCCGGGCCCCAGAGGTGTGACGTGTTCGATAAGTGACCAGGGTCCGACCTCGCGTCTTCGCGTCTCGAGATCCCGCCATCAGATAACAACGGTATCACGGTTTGCACCTTGGCGGGGTCGGGCGGGGTGCGACGACTGATCTCAGCTTAGCAGACGATACGGCGACATCAGACCTGGGGTCCGTCCAAACAAAGCTGAACGCAACCCTGTGGTCATTTCCACCACGCTGACCACCTGAACAAGGACGCTTAGCCATGCGACTAAGCAGGGACTTTCTGTAATACGTTTGCTCTTTTCTTTTTTTTTCTCCTTCAGTCCCATTTTCAGGAATCCCCGTGGAGTCCTTACGCATAGACGCTTTATTGGGCGTCAGAGACTGTTACGATTCAAGGGTGAAAAGAAAGGTGATTTTGTTTGGGGCGGCTAACAACTGACCACTCAGCAGGTTCGGAAGCAGAAATGAAGTGGTATACTTGTATACTTTAAGACCCCACCCCCACACTGCCCCACACCCTTCGTTTTCAGCGCTGTCAATTTCAGTATGAAATCATTGCGTCCATTATATCCATTCTTCCTAACTTTATAAAATACAACAATGACGTTGAGCAGTGCAAAAGATTTTTGGAATGGGACGAGGTAGAGCCTCACAGGCCTCGGCCAGGATGTGTTGCAGCATGGGGTGCTCCCACGGCCAGGGGCGCTGGGAAAACATTTCACGGGATTGTTAAGTACGGAAGAGACACTTTATGTAAACGTGTAAATGAAATTTTGGTACTCTTTTTAAAACAACAAACAACAAACCACTTTATTCTCATTTTCTTAATGTGTTAAACCATTTGTACACTTTTCTATGTAAGACTCTCCCGTGTAAGTTTGTACACATTTCTATGTAAGACTCTCCCGTGTAAGTTTGTACACATTTCTATGTAAGACTCTCCGGTGTAAGTTTGTACACATTTCTATGTAAGACTTTCCGGTGTAAGTTTGTACACATTTCTATGTAAGACTCTCCGGTGTAAGTTTGTACACTTTTCTATGTAAGACTCTCCCGTGTAAGTTTGTACACATTTCTATGTAAGACTCTCCGGTGTAAGTTTGTACACATTTCTATGTAAGACTTTCCGGTGTAAGTTTGTACACATTTCTATGTAAGACTCTCCCGTGTAAGTTTGTACACATTTCTATGTAAGACTCTCCGGTGTAAGTTTGTACACATTTCTATGTAAGACTCTCCCGTGTAAGTTTGTACACATTTCTCTGTAAGACTCTCCGGTGTAAGTTTGTACACATTTCTATGTAAGACTCTCCCGTGTAAGTTTGTACACATTTCTATGTAAGACTCTCCGGTGTAAGTTTGTACACATTTCTATGTAAGACTCTCCGGTGTAAGTTTGTACACATTTCTATGTAAGACTCTCCCGGTGTAAGTTTGTACACATTTCTATGTAAGACTCTCCCGTGTAAGTTTGTACACATTTCTCTGTAAGACTCTCCCATGTAAGTTTGTACACATTTCTATGTAAGACTCTCCCGTGTAAGTTTGTACACATTTCTCTGTAAGACTCTCCCGTGTAAGTTTGTACACATTTCTCTGTAAGACTCTCCCGTGTAAGTTTGTACACATTTCTCTGTAAGACTCTCCCGTGTAAGTTTATACACATTTCTATGTAAGACTCTCCCGTGTAAGTTTGTACACATTTTCTGTAAGACTCTCCCGTGTAAGTTTGTACACATTTCTCTGTAAGACTCTCCCGTGTAAGTTTGTACACATTTCTATGTAAGACTCTCCCGTGTAAGTTTGTACAAATTTCTATGTAAGACTCTCCGTGTAAGTTTGTACACATTTCTATGTAAGACTCTCCCGTGTAAGTTTGTACACATTTCTATGTAAGACTCTCCCGTGTAAGTTTGTACACATTTCTATGTAAGACTCTCCCGTGTAAGTTTGTACACATTTCTCTGTAAGACTCTCCCGTGTAAGTTTGTACACATTTCTCTGTAAGACTCTCCCGGTGTAAGTTTGTACACATTTCTATGTAAGACTCTCCGGTGTAAGGCTGAAAACGTGCCGGCTCCATTGACAAAATGAATCTCCAATAAATGGCACAGTTTTATAATATATATAGTATGTGCCGCTGTCTCTCTACATACATTTAGTATGTGCCACTGTCTCTCCACATACATATAGTAGTGCCACTGTCTCTCTACATACATTAGTATGTGCAGCTGTCTCTCTACATACATTTAGTATATGCCACTGACTCTCCACATACATTTAGTATGTGCCGCTGTCTCTCCACATACATATAGTATATTCCGCTGTCTCTCCACATACATATAGTATATTCCGCTGTCTCTCCACATACATTTAGTATGTGCCGCTGTCTCTCCACATACATATAGCATATGCCGCTACACCCATTATAATGCCCCAAACCTCTCCCACTTGCTATAATTTCTAAGAAACATGTTTTCAAGCAGACGCCGTAAAATTGCCTTAGTCTCAGTCGGTTGCTATGGTTTAAATAAGTATTTTGTATGATCCTGAAATGGATGATGTTATTATACAGAGAAAGACTAAGCAAAATACAAAGGTATGATGAACTGGAGGGTAATACTGGTAATACTGGTAATACTGGTAATACAGGCAATACTGGTAAATAAGTAATAAGGGTAATATCGGTAAAACTTGTAATATCGGTAACACTGGAAATACCGGTAATACTTGTAAAACTGGTAATATCGATATTACTGGTATAAGTGGTAATACTGGCAATACTGGTAAAATTGGTAATACTGGCAATACTGGTAAAATTGGTAATACTGGCAATACTGGTAAAATTGGTAATACTGGCAATACTGGTAAAATTGGTAATACTGGCAATACTGGTAAAATTGGTAATACTGGCAATACTGGTAAAATTGGTAATACTGGCAATACTGGTAACACAGGTAATACTAGAGCCGGTAGTTGAAGTTATTTCCCCAGAAACCGTTTCAATCTCAATCAAAAGTTTACATTTGTACGAAACTATAATCATTTATAACTGTGTAGTCTCGCGCCGCCATTTCGTTTCACTTTACACTGACCACCCTTAGCCGCCCCCTCCCCCACCATCGCCCCCCCCCCAAACTAACAAACGTGAACCTGACATTGTCGGCCCAAGAATCTCCACACCATTATAAAAGTATTTGTGTCTCCGCCCTCGCTCGTGAATGTGAGTTAGTATGAGACGGCGGCCATTGTGAGGGTATTTTTAAAAAGATAACAAGAGATTTCGCCCCACAATTAAGAATATCACTAGAGTAATGACAAAACATGTTTTCAACTCAATGGCAAAAAGAGAAGCAAAGAAAGTTAAAATAAAAAAAAAGAAACGGAGTAGTTAATTTACTTCCCTTAGATTGAGCTGTAGCGCGTTGTTCATCAAGGGGAGTTCATTAGGACAAGTGGGACATCACCACCACCACCACAACCACAAGGGGACATCACCGCCACGAGGGGACGCCACCACCAAAGGAAACGTGAAACTGATAACGTTGGTCGATGGCCATCAGTCAGACGCCACAATGACTCTCGACTCCCAGGCGCGTCACACCGCTTGAATAAGTCAGGGAGTCAACGTCGGCGTCATGTCAGAGCATCTTACACTTACCCTCCCCTCCCCACCGCCCTACTTGAAACATGTTCGTCTTAGCAATGGCGGTCAGGGGGCGGTTGGGGATCGTTCAACGCCTGTCCATCTCTTTCTTTCCTTTACCGAATCAACATTTAAATAATAATTGTTGGCTTGAAGTTTTTGAAGGGAAAAAAAAAGTGAAACGTGTCCGATAGGCGACATACAAAGGCGTACACTGAAGAGGGGTTGAACTAAGCATCCCCTTGGCCTCCCACCCCCACCCCCGCAATTCTTTCTAGTTTTCATTTTGTTGTTTGTTGTTGTTGTTGTTGTTGTTGTTGTTCATCTAAAAACTCCACTTGTAGTTTCATAATCATATGAATGTATACGACCTGTAATATAACTTCATAGCTTTTAAAAGCCTGATTGCAGTCTCACCCCCATTACTTTAATATAACTTCAAGATCTCATTAGGTCGGTCTAAAACAAAGTGCAATTATTCATCTATAATCTATAGGGTATTGTCCCTTCTCACACCGGAAAACGACATGCCTCATTACGTATTGTTACTATTTTTAGACAATGTTTTTTTTTCAGCAATAAAAATAGACGCAACAACACTGTTACAACAACCTGACTAAAGTAAACAAAGAAGTAACAAATATCTCTTTAGAAAAGACCCCGTAGGATAACCGGAAATATGATTGACGCATTAAAATTTATAACATGGATGGTCCGACTTAACACACCTGATATTAAAATTTCTATTCATGGATTTCTGCCATGAAATATGGTAAGGCTTGTTGAAAGGAATACAGAAGCTTTCATTACGGACAAATATTGGTCTGACTTTTTATTTTTTATCTTTCTTACCCAACAGGCTACCGCGAAAACCAAGTTTAAGAGAAAAAAAGAAACTAATAATAACTAAGCCAATCGATCGATCAATCGATCAATGAACCAACCAAATCAATCAATCAATCAATAATGGATCTTCACCTTGTTCAACATTTGCAATGCCTCTGATCCCAGATTTGTAACGTGACCTAGTGAAGGTAAGTCTGCTAATGACATCAATCAGACCAACAATGTAAACATTGCCGTTGCTTTGGGGCGGGTGGGGGAGTGTCACCAACAGCGACAACCGCCAAAGTGAGTGAGAAGGGGAGTTAATTACGCTACAGAGTGGTTCTCAAAGTGTCAGGACCGTGTTACTCATATTATTCCTAAAGTTAAATCTATTCACGTTAATTTCATTGTTACTCGAAAACCCTTGAAATAAAAATAAAAAAGTGTAGTCCACGTTTGGTTACAAAGTCAGACATCGCATTCAAGGGGGGTGTAGCCAGCCGACACTTGACTAACTTAAAGGAAGTCGCCTTGAAGCTATGGCCCCTACCCTTGTTTAATATTCAGTGTTGACTGAGGAGACGAGTCGTGTTGAAGGAGGTAGTGTTAGTTTGAAGAGACGCTCTGCGATATTCTTTACTAAGGCGGCGGCGAGGTTTTTTTTTCCATATAGAGAATGTGGGGTAGGGGGGCTCTCTTGCGGTTGTGAAGTGTCGGCTCCTAGTGAAGCATGTGTGAGACAAGGGCACTCTTGAGCATAACAGATCTTACCGAGGACCGGAGTGACATCCCCTTTTGAAAGGAAAACAAAAATGTTGGTCCAGGCTTACAAGGCGAGTTGTGGATGATGGTCCTGTGATGTTTGGATTAAGTCTCATGTCTGGAATTATGTACATCATGATGTTAGGATTTAGTCTAACGTATGGGATTATGTACATCATGATGTTAGGATTTAGTCTAACGTATGCAATTATGTACATAATGATGCCTGAAGGCTCCCGGGGCATTTTGCTAGCCACACGATGCCTTGCTCGTTTGTGGCGGCTAAAAAAAACCTGGTGAACGCTACTTCACTTGCCCCATAGTCCGTCATGGACTGGAAAGGGGTTATTATTATTATTATTATCTGGGATTATGTACATCATGATAATAGAAGTAAGTCTAACGTATGGGATTATGTACATCACATGATATTAGATTAAGTCTAACGTATGGGATTATGTACATCATGATATTAGGATTAGTCTAACGAATTTGATTATGTACATAATTTTGTTCGGATTAGGTCTCAGGTCCGGGATTATGTACATAATTTTGTTCGGATTAGGTCTCAGGTCCGGGATTATGTACACCATGATGTTCGGATTAGGTCTCAGGTCCGGGATTATGTACATCATGATGTTCGGATTAGGTCTCAGGTCCGGGATTATGTACATCATGATGTTCGGATTAGGTATCCTCTCTGAGATGATCGTGAGCGTCATGCTCTGGAGGGATTCTCGTGTCAGGGTCGGCGCGTACAATGGTGGTGATTGACTTTAACACCCGGGATGTTGTTCAAAATGATGGTAGGGATCGACAGTGACATCAGTGATAGTGTGCGGAATCATTTTTGTGAAACACGAGATGTTTCCTACATCAAAAATGAATAATGCGTAGAGGCTGTCTTTAAAAAAACATTTGTTTAACTTTCTTTCAAACATTTCTCTTTAGACCTATTACATATTCATAATGTCTTCGATTAGACCTATTACATATTCATAATGTCTTCGATTAGACCTATTACATATTCATAATGTCTTCGATTAGACCTATTACATATTCATAATGTCTTCGATGTTTTTTTTTCTTTGCTCCACCTACGCTTTGCATGTTTGTTTCATGCTGGGGTTCACCATACAACCTCCCCTTCCCCCCTACACCAATTCTTTACTTTCCCCCCTGACACAAAACTGTGTCAACCTTGCACCCCCCATGGAGTGAAATCGTTGGTGGGCAGACGTCTGTCTGCGAGGAGACGCCCTCCACAGGTGGCACCCCCAGAACATCACTCGGCGGCGATAGAAGATATCAGTGCATTTTGTGGGGTTCACTTGCTCATTGTCGACTGTGATGTCACAAAACTACTGTCACGTCACTGACCACTTTGTTAGTGACAGGCTGATATGTCACTGACCGCTGGCGCATCATGCAACACGAGATCTGTCATTTTTTTGGCCCTCGACATTCCGAGCTCCCCTAACGAATTATCGAACCTTTAAACTCAGTCACCGATTACTACAAAGATCGATTCCTTACAATCTAGCCGGTCGATCTCTCTCCGATCTCGGTTTGAACCCACACCTCTGTCCTTCTTTCAACCCACTTCTCGACCATTCTAGAGCAACACACCTGAGCTCACCTGTAACGCGGAGCTCCTCTACATGCACGCCTACCCCCCCCTCCAAATGTAAAACGTGTGACTACACATCCCCAACCCCCTATTTCCGATAATCGACCCTTCCACTCCCGACCCCAACCTTAATTTTTTTTTAAAAAATAATAAAATTATAAACTAAATTTTAAAAAAAAACAAACAAAAACAACAACTTTCTAGCACAGACTTTGTTACAATCCACTTCTCTAGGGCAGGGCTTCTCAAACCTTTTAGTATGGCGGACCGGCAGGAGTTTTTCCATTGCACCATGGACCAGTGCACTATTGTCCCTGTACAGAAATGGTAGCTACATGAGCTCACATTTGGCCTACAGCCCTAAAACATTTTTGCTGAATTCGATTGGTTATATGCTACATGAGCTCTCATTTGGCCTACAGCCCTAAAACATTTTTGCTGAATTCGATTGGTTATATGCTACATGAGCTCTCATTTGGCCTACAGCCCTAAAACATTTTTGCTGAATTCGGTTGGTTATATGCTACATGAGCTCTCATTTGGCCTACAGCCCTAAAACATTTTTGCTGAATTCGATTGGTTATATGCTACATGAGCTCTCATTTGGCCTACAGCCCTAAAACATTTTTGCTGAATTCGGTTGGTTATATGCTACATGAGCTCTCATTTGGCCTACAGCCCTAAAACATTTTTGCTGAATTCGATTGGTTATATGCTACATGAGCTCTCATTTGGCCTACAGCCCTAAAACATTTTTGCTGAATTCGATTGGTTATATGCTACATGAGCTCTCATTTGGCCTACAGCCCTAAAACATTTTTGCTGAATTCGGTTGGTTATATGCTACATGAGCTCTCATTTGGCCTACAGCCCTAAAACATTTTTGCTGAATTCGATTGGTTATATGCTACATGAGCTCTCATTTGGCCTACAGCCCTAAAACATTTTTGCTGAATTCGATTGGTTATATGCTACATGAGCTCTCATTTGGCCTACAGCCCTAAAACATTTTTGCTGAATTCGGTTGGTTATATGCTACATGAGCTCTCACTTAGCCTACAGCCCTAAAACATTTTTGCTGAATTCGATTGGTTATATGCTACATGAGCTCTCATTTGGCCTACAGCCCTAAAACATTTTTGCTGAATTCGATTGGTTATATGCTACATGAGCTCTCATTTGGCCTACAGACCTAAAACATTCTTGCTGAATTCGATTGGTTATATGCTACATGAGCTCTCATTTGGCCTACAGCCCTAAAACATTTTTGCTGAATTCGATTGGTTATATGCTACATGAGCTCTCATTTGGCCTACAGCCCTAAAACATTTTTGCTGAATTCGGTTGGTTATATGCTACATGAGCTCTCATTTGGCCTACAGCCCTAAAACATTTTTGCTGAATTCGATTGGTTATATGCTACATGAGCTCTCATTTGGCCTACAGCCCTAAAACATTTTTGCTGAATTCGGTTGGTTATATGCTACATGAGCTCTCATTTGGCCTACAGCCCTAAAACATTTTTGCTGAATTCGACTGGTTATATGCTACATGAGCTCTCATTTGGCCTACAGCCCTGAAACATTTTTGCTGAATTCGGTTGGTTATATGCTACATGAGCTCTCATTTGGCCTACAGCCCTAAAACATTCTTGCTGAATTCGATTGGTTATATGCTACATGAGCTCTCATTTGGCCTACAGCCCTAAAACATTTTTGCTGAATTCGATTGGTTATATGCTACATGAGCTCTCATTTGGCCTACAGCCCTAAAACATTTTTGCTGAATTCGATTGGTTATATGCTACATGAGCTCTCATTTGGCCTACAGCCCTAAAACATTTTTGCTGAATTCGATTGGTTATATGCTACATGTCATCACAATTCGGTTGGTTATATGCTACATGTCATCACAATTTGAAAAGTATAATCACTTGTCTTTCACTGGTCTTGATGGTTGCAGGCAGGAACTACTTTACTTCACATTTTTTATGTTCTTCATCGTCAAACGCTGTTACTGAATATTTTTTTTTATTTTTTTTTAAATTTTCCTTGACAATAAAAGGTGTCAAATGTTGGGCCTTTTTTTAAGCAAAGATTTTTTTAAAAAATTATATTAAAAGTCAATGATTGTCTCTGTGATTATTCGGGTAACAAAGTCAATTTTCAACTATGCTGATTTTTTTGTTTGTTCTACGTTCAAGTTAATATTCTTATCAAACATTAGAAATTGAAAGATAGCTTGACATTTATTTTTGTTCTCAAAGGAAACCAATATGTACTTAGATACTAAAGTTTCTTTTGGGTTGATGAATGACTAACGCTAAGAATGTCCTCCGCTGACCTGGAGAGGAATGGGCGCCACTAGGTCTACCAAGCCCGAGAATGTTCGAATGGAAACATTAGAACCCCCTACGACTACGAGGTTATAACGACCACGAGGTTATGGGACTAAAAAAAACAACTAAAATTTCATTGGCATTGTTTCCCTAATTATAGGGATCGAAGTCAAGTGGCGTGCCACTTACATAAGTAGATTCTATTTCTGAACAGCTTGAACCTTTGTTATATACAAGTTAAAGATTCAGATAGATAAACCGTAATATATTAATCTTATAGTTAAAGTAAGAATAAATAAATGCAAAATATAAAATATTTTTTGAAAATTTGAATGAACTTTTTTGTAAATGTAAGTTTGAGTTACTAGAAAGAAATATTTTTAGTTACAAAAGTTAATGATAATATGTCTCACAGTATTGTAAATTAAATTTCAAAAGGGCTTAAAAGAAATTAGCAATTCTATCTTGTCACCTGAATTTCCTCAAGAACAACGCAATTGATAAAATACAATGTACCGGTGCATTGTGGTGCAGAGATTACGGACGGGAAAATGAATTGTAATGCACCTCAGATGTTGACAATCTATCTGTCTACATTGTAATGTAGTTGTGTGCACACCCGCACCGCGCTGCACTATGCGCACCGCACTGAGACGCGCCATATAGAAGGAAAGGAAGTGAAGAAAGAAGAAAAAAGCGTGTTTCGTTGTTGTGAAGTCATCTCAGCCTCTCCCATTCTTTTTATTTAATTATTATTTTTAATTTTTTAATTTTGTTGTCTTCCTATCTGTATTTGTTTTGTTTGTTAGTTGTTTTTTTTAAAATTCATGTATGTGTGTCTCATTCCTATCTACTTTAAACCCAGTTCACTCGCGTTGTTCTGATTTCTTCGTGTTGCTGTTTTGGCCCCTTTCTTCCCATCAATAGAGCCCCCGTCTAGCTCGCTAGCCATGGTCTCCGGCCCCTGGAATATACGGAGAGTGATATTTTCAAGTGAGGCTGGAACGAATTCGTCTCGCCAATGAAGCTTTGGTTGAATTATTTTTTCCATCATCGAAGGTGGTCGAGTGGCAACGCGCTCGACTGGCGTACCGATGGTCACGGGTTCGAGTCCCTGAGTCACCCAGCTCCGAATGGGTACCTAACACTAGTTAAGCGGCTGGGTAATGCGTGGAACCCTCATATCCGTTTCATGTGAACGCTGCATCACTTGCCAACAGGTCATCCGTCATGGTCTGTGGACGCAATTATCTTCTGCATAGAAGGAGCGTCTGTATAGATAAGATAAGATCTAATTAACTAATTGTGAAGAAGAGTCAGAGTTTGTTTCATGCTCAGCATTCATGTTTCTTCTCTTTATAGACATAGCCTCTCTTACAAGTATAAATTGGGCTGAATATAATTAATCTTTTGGGTATCAAATATCAACTTCATTATCCCTATTACTATTTTTGAAGAAGTTTTGAAAAAGAAAAATTCAAATTTTAAAATCTAAGTTTTACATTTTACAACACACAGGAGTGCAAGTCTATTGCTTGAGTTTGTGAGAAATATCTATTATAAATATTTGCTAAATCAAAGTATGTATGTTTGTCCTTTATAGCTGACTAAACCATGGTATCGTTCATCCGATCACCATGAAACTTAAGGACATTGCTGAGCATGTTTCCGGAATGGTTTGTTTAAAAAAATGTTGAAAATTGACACTCATGGGGGACCGGGGGCCCAAAAATTCTTCTTTTTTTTCTCCTAAAATGAGCTATATAAAAATACTTTAAGCGTTAGCTATATATACTTGGGAAATGAATGGATCTTGACCAAACTTGGTACATACGCACTTGATAGCACATATTAAAGTACCATGGGGCATTGAACTCCTAATGTCCATTCCTTCTGGGCAGGGGCCCAATATCTTTTTTTCCCGCAAACATTAAAGACTTTATTCCCATTATGATTTTACATGGTCTTGAAAAATATTGACAATATATATCTATAACATGATACAGATTGGAGTAAACAGGTATTTTAAAGTTAATGTTTTGTACCCATTGGGCCCAAGTGGCCCCTAATGTCGTTTTTGCTTGTATAAGCTATATACAAATTCCGTAAGTGGTAACAACTGGGTAAATGAGTGTATATTGACCAAACTTGGTGTATAATAACTTGATAGTAAATATTAAAATGTTATCATGCTTAATAAGTATATATACCTCATATTAGGAAGAGAAAACAAGACAGTATTGAACCTATGCCACTAATGACACGTAATTGTAACAGAAAGTTTGCCGATTTCCTTTGCGAAAGTGTCCCCAACGATTTCGCCTTCGATGAAAGGTGTGTTAAGGTTTAACTGACTATCAGAGACACATTCATTTTTAACAGTATATCTATACAGACGACACTTTACAGATGACACTATACAGATGACACTATACAGATGACACTATACAGATGACACTATACAGATGACACTATACAGATGACACTATACAGATGACAGTATACAGATGACACTATACAGATGACACTATACAGATGACACTATACAGATGACACTATACAGACGACACTATACAGATGACACTATACAGATGACAGTATACATATGACAGTATACAGATGACAGTATACAGATGACACTATACAGATGACACTATAAAGATGACACTATACAGACGACACTATACAGACGACACTATACAGATGACACTATACAGATGACAGTATACATATGACAGTATACATATGACAGTATACATATGACAGTATACAGATGACACTATACAGATGACACTATAAAGATGACACTATACAGACGACACTATACAGATGACACTATACAGATGACAGTATACAGATGACACTATACAGATGACACTATACAGACGACACTATACAGACGACACTATACAGACGACACTATACAGATGACACTATACAGATGACACTATACAGACGACACTATACAGATGACACTATACAGACGACACTATACAGACGACACTATACAGATGACACTATGTCAATTAAACATTATCACATCGTCGTCCTTGTATTTCATTTCTTCGGGAAATCCTTGCAACGTGCGAATGGGTCTGATGGTCTATAATAAATCTGCGCTATTATTATTTTTTACAAGCGATTATGACTACGTATTGAAATAAATCCAGACTAATTTTAATTAAGACTTTAAGTAAATCAATTCATCCTGTGTGTGTGTGTATAAAAAATTAATTAAAAAAATTATTTAAACTAAATATTTTTAATATTCATTAAAATTCATTAAATATTTCATTGAAATCAATATGACACGTTGATTTGTACATTTAAATATAAGTTATTATTTTTAGTTGGATATTTTCTTTCTTTGCATAAACAGACGGCAAGTTCCAATTGCTGGTGTAAGAAATCTTTAAAGATCTATTTTTAACTAGATACGACCCGCGGCGTAGCATACGCCACAGAGTTTCTCATAGATAGTGCAAAGAATGGGTGGGGAGGGGTTGGGTGGAGTACGGACACAAACAGCAGCATGAAGAATTGAAAACAACACGATTGAACGTCGAGGGTCAGCTATGTTCGCAAAAAAAAACAAAAAAAAAGGGGGGGAAGAGAGCTGGCACAAACAATTATTTTAAAAAATAATAAAAACATTATATTTCCGCTTAGGCTTGAACCCTGTACCTACCGCGTGTACGTCGGACGTGATAACCACTACACTACGAACAATATGTGATTCGGATGAAGGTACAATACAAGTGAACGCAAGACGCATTGTTAGTCTCGAAACATGCCCACCCCCCCCCCATTTTGAACCCACTTCGCTTTGATTGGTCGACCCCAGCGAGGGTCATTCGACAAGCGCATTTGCACACTAATCGTTCCTGATCTTGTTCTGGTGAATTATAAATATAGATGTATGAATGTATGAGCCAGTTCAAAACTAACATGTAGTTCAAATTGACACACACACACACATTTATGTATTTTTGTTTTGAATGTGCTTATTTTTTTAAAAATTGACATTATTTTTAGGGTTGCAGGTGGAAGATCATAATTATATTTTTCTTTCCTTTCTTGATAATTTCTGCGGACCGGCAGCTGATGGTCCGCGGACCGGTGCCGGCGCGGACCACCACTTTGAGAAGCACTGCTCTAGGGTATCAAATTATTTCGTGTAACTGGTTTAAACACATGACCCACATTCGCTGTGAACGGTTCGCAGATTCTGAGGTCCAGACAAATGTGACATTGTTTCGAAGAATTTTAGTAACAGAAATTCCAAGTATCGTGAGCCGTTAAAAGTGATTAAATGTTAATGCTAACCAAAAAAACAATATCATATTTATATATGCATAATAAAAGAATATATCCGTCATACTGTCATTACTTGGCACTTGACACTAAGTTGAGTTTTTCCGTATATAACGACTCTTCCCGCAAACAGAAAAGACTATTATTATCAGGCACCCACAATTTTGAGCACAGGGAAAAATTTTCCTTACAAGAACTCGTAACACCGTACAATTACGTCACCAGCGGTCAATTCCGCGGACATTATCCTCCTAACCAAACGAAATCTTTAAAAAACACAACAAAAAAGATACCCACTTTTCCTCCCGCCGCCCCCCACACATACTTCATGAAAGGTGGAGACAATCTGACGTCTCACGCATTTCGACTAATTGACCACTGACCCTTCACCCCGCGGCCTCCCAGGGGCGCCACACCGGCTCGCACCAAACAATGGGGCGTCATTCGCTGGGGCGGACAGTCCCATGTTATCGTCACGGTTGATCTTTTGAGAGTGGCGCAATCCCAACCTCGTGTCCCCGCCACTCTTGTCACTGTGATACCCTCCAAATATGGCCCTCGGTCTCCCGTCGTGTCTTATGTAAACCTCGTTGCTTGGCATGGTACGTCTATACGGACTCGTGAACTGTGTAAACTGCTAATCCGATTTTTTTGTTTAACTCCCGGCGCTGAAAACGTTCAATATGTAGGTATAAGGGGGAGATAATTTGGCGATCCTGGATTATCCCGACGTCAGCCGGACGACCAGACCGGACGTCTGCCGGAGTCTACATTCTACATCATTACGTACTATTACCATAGTCGACATTAAGGCTGTGGTTTTCTTCGGAAAGGGGTGTGTGTATGGGGTGGGCGAGGCGGGGATGTTGGTGTTTCAGCGGCCTTGTTGATCCTCCAGTCTGGGCCATGTCTGCTGCCGATCTCTTCGTGAGGCCTCATTGTCTTCTGAGGACTATACTTGTTGTTTCGTATTATTTATATTACATTGATGTAGCTGTTCAAAACCTCACATGATCCGTTAGAATACAGGTCATGTCATCAAAATCATTAATATCGTTGTGATGTGTTGGTTCATGTTGGCTTTATGTCACAAGGCGTCACTACTGATGAGGATAATTTCTTCTATGACGCTGATGTCCCCGCTAGTCAAGCAAGCTCAGCGCGACCCTAATGTTCAAGGCTCAGAAAAGTCTTTAGGTTGTTCTAAAATATCTCCTTTTTTTCGTTACATTCTCTCGATGATTTTGTTCAGAATAATAAAAAAAAATTGAAGTTGCTTCAAATGAGCGCGTCCAGTGTGCATCCGCCACTGGGAACCCCCAGAAGCCGCTGTGAAGAGAAACACTGCCCCTTGTGAGATGTTCTCACCAACGTAGGAAGCTGTTTATTTCATGCATGTCTCGTGGCCTTTCACCAACAACTCGTGACAAACTATCATACAACTTGAAGCACTAAATCCAAAAGTATTATCTATATATATAATTCACCAGAAATTAGGACAAGCACAAGACGCGAGCAAATTGGCGTGACGAATGACTATCGTTAGGGGCGACCAACCATATTTTATGGTTAGCAAGCGAGGGTTGTAAAGGGTGGGGTAGGTAACAACAACCACAGTGCGCATATCTTAAGATCAACAATGCATCACCCCCCCCCCACCCCCGATTTTCAGTAGCTTTGTTCTCATTTCTTCGTGCTGCTGTTTGTGTCCGTTCTTTCCCTCCTTTTCTTTGCAGTATCTGTTAGCAAAGGAAAAGGGAAAAATAACTAGATACGCTGGTCGTGTCTAGTTATTTATATTTCGCATCCAATATACGCACTTTCTTTACCAAAGTAAGGGTAATGAGAAGAGTGTATGTTTAAGTAATATAGTACTGAAATTAGGCTATTATTAATTACTAGTAATGAAATGAGTCTTTTATTAAGTACTAGTAATAAAATAAGTCTATTATTAAGTATTAATGGAATGGGTCTATTATTCCCCAACAGTTCAATAGATTTATAAGTGTACACAATTCGTACGTGTCGTCTCGTCGTACACGTCTGCTCTGTTTTCGATCACTCGCCTAATAGCCCCGTGTTTGAATGATCAGACATATTAGCGCCGCCAAACATCGAGGTCACGGTCGAGGGCCTGGGTGACTCGCCGAACAGTTACGGCGCCACGGAGACTTGTTTACTTACGCCGGCCCCAACTTTTTTTTTAATCCGCGGTCGTCTTCAATGGCCTGAGGAAAAACTGAGTACTCGACAATAGGTGAAACCGAGCCATGATACCTAGCACTGGGGTAGACTCTGGTTTTTTGTGGGACCTGGGAGTGCTGGTGGTGGCTGGGGAGGGGAGTGGGAGGCGGGAGAGAGAGAGATGTGAGATTGTTGCCAAAACATTTGTGTGGCGTAGCTAAACTTCAGGCGTCTCTTTGGTTCTGATTGTGAGGTTGTGGGGCGATCTGTTTGTCTTGGCGTTGTCACCGTCTGCTGCCGTATGTTTGGGTGGTGGCTGGGGGGCGGAGGTGGGGGGAACGTATAAGGAGCGACGCCGCGGAAGGTGCGCCCATGTGTGTGTGATGCACAGGTTGTCTTTTATGTCACAAAACTCGCCGCCATGTCCATCTCTCTTTTCCCAATCCAATAGTGGTTGACCCACCAGGAGGCGCTAGACTCATCACGACAATGCTATACGTCATGGCGGCGGTGTGGCAGACGTCTGTTCTATACGACCAGGTGGAATGTGTTATATCACACACTACTTTTTAACCACGTTTTATTAACTCGCTTTCGTTCCTGTGGCATAGTCCAAGATTTTTTCAAATCTGCCAACGTAAAATTGAACCACTTCTGATGGTCCTAAAGATCTGAAAATTTTACCACATATAGATCTTGGATGACAATGCATTGTATCAAAATTTCAGATCGATCGAATGTACCGTTATTAAATTATTGAACTTTTTAGTTTATCTATAGTCTGTATTTAAGCATCTGTACCGTCGGCTTTTGTTGACATCCGTGACCACATCACAATGTTTTTAAAACGTTGGGCGGGCGCTTGTGAGGTGTTTGGTAAAATAAATAGAGGTAAAAAAATATTTTTAAAAACCAGGTTGTTATAAGTGGACTAAAAAGAATAAAATAAATAGAAGTTAAAAAAAAATATTTTTAAAAAGAACGTTTTTATAAGCGGACTAAAAAGAAGAAAATCAGTTAAAACTTATTAGTTCAAGTACTTCGATTTAATATGACTACAACCTTGTAACAGTTAAGAATGACGAATGTTGAATTGATACTAAAGCGACCATAGTCAACGATGGGTGTAAAAGTTTGGTTTACGTCTATGGGGCATAGGGCCGTCCATAAATGACGCCACGCGATTTTGGCCGATTTTTCACTCCCCACTCGTAACACGTCGTCACAAAAACTTAGACCCCCCCCTCCAATATGACACCACAAAGCTTTGAACCCCCCCCCAACTCTAAATGCTGTATTTTCTATTTGAAAAAGTGCATGTTTCAAACCACCTTTTTGGTCATTTAAGTTTTTATTTAATGCAAGGTTGCACTCTAATATCGTAACACGAGGGAAGCTCGTGAAAAACGTCATAAAATAAACTGTAAGAAATCAAATATTTAAGTGGAACTTTTATTTAAAGTTGCGATTTTTTATGTGACGTCATATTTCTCAAACATCCCCCTCCCCCTCGTCACACATCGTGTGGACCCTCCCCCCCCCCTATGTTCGTGACGTCATTTAATGACGGCCCCTATGTGCAAGAAGGCGTAGTCTAAGCCTAGAATGGACTTGAAATGATATATCAGATATCCAATTATATATTTTTTTTTAAAATTCGGCTAAAAATACCTTTCTGGCAATGAAAAGATCCATTTAGAAATCGTAAATGAGATATAACACGAGGAATCCTATATAAGAAACAATGATTGCTATAGAACATACGCTTATAGTCGAGTACAGAGGCGTAACAACGACTTGGCATCGGAATAGTTGCCAAGGGCTAATCCTTCAATAATCAATTTATTTTGTATAATTTAGTATTTTCCCTATTTCTCAAGAGCGCCAAAAATGAATTAGCCAAGGGCCAAGGGCGCGGAAAACCCAGTTACGCTTCTGGTCGAGTAAGATTCTGGAAGTCGTATTAAGAAACTATAAGTCGTATATAGAATATAGGCACTAGAAGTCGTAATTAGACACCAGAAATTATACTTCTTAGACACTGGATGCTCTATGTAGACACTAGAAGTCGTATATTCATGGGACTGTATGGTTCATAACTTCTAATAATAATATTCATAGTATAACAAAGCTATAGTAGTACGTGTTACTTCTTGTAATGGTAACCAATGTCAATTTTGTAACTCTTCTATTTGGAGATTGGTAACTACATAATTTCTATTTGGTTTTGATGCCTTAAAAAAACTGTCTGCAAGAGTAGAATTTAAAATGTTAAATTCTTCAAAGTCAATTGTATTAAATTAATACGAAACAAATGCACATTTAATGCAAGTAAAAATTAAAGATAATAATTTGAAATATCACACGATTTTCATTAAAATTTACATTTGATTTTTCTCCATTTAACTATTTTTATTTTAAACTCGCATGCACCCAGCGCCACCATTAGGGGCACTAGGAGTGCGCTTAGTAACCAAAGCCAGGCATTTAGAGAGGGAGACAAACCAACACCGGACCTCCTTGCTGCGTTCTCAGCGGTCGGATTATCTCCCCCGGACGCCGTCTGCGTGTTTACACTTCTGACCCGTCAATCACCCGAAGAGGCGGCGCCTGAGTCAACCAATCACACGGCGTCTAACACATTCCTGACTGGCTCCGACCTGTCGCTCACGAGTTGTATTGATTATTTCCCCTTCTCATCGTCATCACGTCTGCATTGTTGTTTTTTTAACCCTCGCTTGACGTTCGGGTGACATTTTACCTATTATAAAACTCGCACGGTCTGGTGTAGAAAGATTTCGTACCAGATTTGAAGGGGAAAAACAACACGAACATTAACCAGAAGCTTCACGATTTTTTTGTGGTGAACTTAAAATTTCTGAATTTTAGTTAGACGAAGTAGGGGAGCAACTAGAAATAATGACACGAAACTCAGGGCGCAAGCGCCCAGACCGTGTTGACATTTTTGTCAAGCCTGATAAAGAGCTCAGAAGCGACGCAGACGCCAAGTCTGGCCCGAGTGCCGACACTGCCACTAGCACGCCTCAGCCGCGCGATGATTGGCTGCCGGTCCGCGTGCTCGGCCAATTGGAACGGGGGAGAGGAGGGGGTCTAAGTCTGACGCCCGAGCCGCGAGCTTTGCCGAGTGCCTGTCGACCGCGTTCCGTTCACCACCACCGACGATGGTGGGCCACAGCTCCGCAGTTTGACACCCAGAGGATCCGCACAGGGAGCTGCAGCGGCCTTCAGTATTGCGGCCACATTCCGCACTGTTTGAAGCAACACTCTTCGCGTTCAGTTGCCACTTTTTCTCGGCCGGTCCATCTACTGAAGACAATGCGCGTTCCCGAAGAGATATCTTCATCATACGCACACGATGTGTTCGTAGTACTACGCCGGTCGGTCTTAGTACAGATCACAGCACCCGTGAGCTGGTAGTAGCACTGTGTCTAGTAGTGTAAGGACGCATAGGACCCTACTTGTGTAGTGTGTTATTTTCTGTGCTTATTTTGATCTATGGCTGAACCATGTTGTTAGGGCCAGGAAGGCAGATGAATCTGACATAAGGATATTACCTCTTTGACCCCGTGGGTAAGTTACGCTTTTTAAAAGACACATTACCAGACTTAACTATTTTATACCTTCACGGTTTTATACGATTTGTTTTTCATTCAGTTTGTTATAGGTAAATTTATTACAATTTTACCTGCGAACCCTAAAACTATTACAAATACAAATTGTTTCGAAATGATCACAAAGGTAGTATTACATACATAATTTTGGAAGTACAATTTTTGCGAGCTGGTTTAAAGATTAGTTCTTTTAAGAAATTTCCATTCAATGACGTAATTAGATATCCTATTGCCGTAACGAAGCGTAAATTAGAGCTAAGCCGATGTGGCGTCGAGGCTTCACGATTCAGTAATTTTATATTCATTTGGAATTCCATTTCCTACATTTTTATCAGCCCTTTATATTCACACAGGATTTTTATTTTAATTTTCATTGAATATAAAAATATATTACAACTTGTTATTTTAGTTTTTTTAAAATATAGATGTAATAATAAATATAAATATGGGCCTACACTGTTTTACTATAATTAGCCTTATATGCAATTTTTAAAATAAAATCCTGGGTAGACTAAGATTAAAAAAAAATTAACTTAATAATTTAATTATTTTTAAAAATATACTCTTTAATAATTTTTGATTATTTTTTTAAAATCTATTAATCTTCTCAAAATTATAGGAATAAAGATATCTAGTTATTTATATCTAAGTCTACGCTTGAATTCATAATTTTACTTGAGAAATAGTTGTAGCCGGGACTGTAAGACTCTAGTAGTAAATATATAAATGTGCGAAACTACTAACTACCTAGGCCTGATCTCAGAGACTCGAATGTAAAACTTGTTAGACCGTGTGTCTAGGATAAAACTGTCTAAAAGTCTAAGAATATCTAAAGAAAACTGTTCGCGTACAAAAACACCTTTTTAAATAAAAATACGGAACGACTAATTTTACTGTTAAATAGCAACTGTGACTGTACGGCTCTTATAGATGTTCTGTTATGAATGTAAGCTAAAAGATAGTGGTTTTGTTTGTGGGTGAAAGTGGTTGTGATGGAGGGGGGAGGTGGAAGGAGAGGGGAGGTTAGCTCACTCATAGGTCACTGTAACACGACACCCCCTCCGCCCCCGACATGACGCCGAGTCCGCGTCATTAGTGCACGGGAAATTGTCGAGCGTTCGCCGACTTCAAACAGAAGTCTACACCCGTGGGGGTCAGTGACGCAATTAGACGGGGACCCTAGCCCCCACCGACTGACGCCTGGGTGACGGGCACGGGATGGGTTGAACGGCGGGAACAGAAACGGCCGAACGGGCTGGTGAGTGGGTTGTAACAAGGAACAACTTATGACTGTAACAAGGAACAACTTATGACTGTAACAAGGAACAACTTATGACTGTAACAAGGAACAACTTATGACTGTAATAAAAACAACCCGTAAAAAACCAAGTTTTTGACTATAAATCCTTTATGTACGAGAAGTAACTAAAAGAATGTTCATTATAATACGCAGCGCCAGACCATCCAGAAATACAAAATTGAAGTTGTGTCGTAAAACATGTTTAATATAATACGCACCGATCAGGAATATGTTTATAAAAAGAGCTGTCAATAAAATACGCACCTTATTGCGCGACAGAAAGGTTGTTCAATATAATACGCACCGCGACGCTCTATCTCAAAAAATAGCATGATACATTGGAATAAAAAAAATAATCTAAAAAATCAATAATTTAATTACGGTACATGCGATCGATCTGAAATTTTGATACATTGTTTTTGTCATCGGTACGAAACTGCCTGCAAAATTTCAGCTCGCTATCTTGCGAGCAAGTGGGTTAAAAATCGATCAAAAGTTTTGGCGACAAGCAAGCAAGCAAGCAAGGTCCGCCGCAGACACCACGAGTTAATATAAAGGATTTAACAAGGAACAACTTATGACTGTAACAAGGAACAACTTATGACTGTAACAAGGAACAACTTATGACTGTAACAAGGAACAACTTATGACTGTAACAAGGAACAACTTATGACTGTAACAAGGAACAACTTATGACTGTAACAAGGAACAACTTATGACTGTAACAGTAACTAAGAGCCACCTATGACTGTAAAAAGAAAAAAACCAACAACATATGACTGTAACAAGGAAAATTTATGACCGTAATATGGAACCACTTATGAACTTACAAAGTACTTTTATTAGAGCATGAATCTTTACTGGTGCTCTATATAAATAGATATATTTATCATCTTTGAAGTAAATAACTGAATATAGTACCAACAAAATCTAAAAACCTCTGGGCTAAGTCAGATGACCATAACAAAAATCTGGTATCTAACAATTAATCCCCAAGTGTAAATCTTAAAAAGCTAAACCAACTACAAGTAATAATTGGATAACATTTAAACAGGGAACATTATGTTCACTACAACTAATAACTAAGTCCTGTGACCAAATAAATTTGATCTTAAACTTAAATAACTAAATCTAAAAACTAAAGCGGCAGCTGAAACCTAAATTCAAACTCAAGCAACTTATAGATAGTTTTCCCCTTTAAGAAATGAGACAAAAACGGAGATAAATTTATAAGTACGCGATTTTTTTCCCATAGTTATACATCGGTTGTTCTTGGTTAAAATCACAACACTTGTGTGTGTGTGTGTGTGTTCGCATGCTTGTTAGTATGTAACACTGTGTGTTATTGTTGAGATCCATGCACGATCATCTATCAAATGATTATTTATCGCTAGTACGACTGGCCTTTATGACACTATGTTGTCTTTGATGCAAGATTTAAGCCGCTCGGTGTCCATTTAGCTCGTATTGCGCCATGATGTATGAGATCAAACTAATATTTCAGTACATGTACTTACATTAGCCGGCTATCGCTCCGGCTATTTCTTGTTTAACATGACTTGGTGTTAAAGTATTTGAAGAAAATTTAAGTTTCGATAAATATTTTGAGACAAAACAAAAATTCAGACTATAATACGTATAATTATAATACGTGCTAATCTGGTGATAATAATGTAATGAATAAATCCAATATTAATATATGCATACATAGTATTTAATTAATCTACTATCGATTTTAGAAAAAATTATCTCTTAACATAAAATAAACGAAAACATAATGTATAGATTTTAATCCGTAATTTCTTCAATGAAATATTTACAAAAACACAATTTTCCATTTGAAAGATCATTAGAGGTTCACCTGTAACTACAACACTATTAAATAAAAGGTCCAAGGTAATATTAATTGCTACAGTTGTTAATGTAGCTTTTATTGTTGAGACAGTTGGAATGGAGAGTGTGTTGTTTAGCCATTAAAACCAGTCACATGATCTAATTATTGATGTTGTGTGCATCAACGACATTGACAAGGTAGTTAGAGATTATTAGTACGTCACCATCAATAGAAACACTTGGATGCAGCATAACATTACAACTGTAATAAGATTACATTATCTTGTTAATAATTAGGCATATTATATGTATTTCTATAGAGTTTAACTGCTATCGATGACGTTATATTTTCAATAGTTAGGCCTCTACAATTATATATTAAAGATATAAGAAATATATTTAACAGGAGTAAGATTAAAATATCTTAACAATCATTAAGCCTTTATATTTTCTATATTTAAAAAGAAGTATAACATGAATTTGTTTGCTCGATAAATAAGGTTGCTTGAAATACTGCTCAGTTGTAAACAATCATCTTTTAATAATAATAATATTAAATTAATATTAAAAAATTTTTTATTATTAAACAATATTTTTATGCAAGGTTCCTGTTAATTATTCACGACATTGCTTAGATTGTAAGACATCAATAAATTTCATCCGAGGGTTGTTGTTTTTATTTTAGTGTGTTCGCACTTTGACTTGCACTTTCACATTTCTCATAACATAATGTTTGATAAGTAGATGGCCTGTTCTTATTAGGACTTTGACGGTTATGATACAACAATATTCGGTAATTTGCCTTGTTAGTTAATGCTGACACGGGTTTGATAAAGTTATTGATAGTTACGGTGATATGGCTTTTTTCTGCCATTGAATAATTGACATCAACCTGTAAGAAATCCTTTTGTTTAAAAATAAACCAACTTTCATTTCTGGAGTCAAAAATAAAATAATAAAATAAAGGTAAATTTATCAATGCCATGGTCTTATCCGATGGCTTGCATTATGCGCTGCCCGAAGACAGTGTCCTATACTGATGCCCGATGTTGTCATGTGATATTTAAATATTGCATTAAATGGTTTAATATTGAGTCACCAAAAGTTTCCATAAACCTTACTTTATAGCAAAGTCGTTTTTTTTCACGTTTTATTTTCGTGCTCAACGGTCAATAGTTGATAACAGTTACATGATAATTTAAGGGGTGTTGGTTTTAGGGAGTGGGGTAATTGCTGTGGATGTAGTTTGATGGCATTGTGATAGGTTCCTCCACACGGAGATGGGGTAATTGCTGTGGATGTAGTTTGATGGCATTGTGATAGGTTCCTCCACACGGAGATGGGGTAATTGCTGTGGATGTAGTTTGATGGCATTGTGATAGGTTCCTCCACACGGAGATGGGGTAATTGCTGTGGATGTAGTTTGATGGCATTGTGATAGGTTCCTCCACACGGAGATGGGGTAATTGCTGTGGATGTAGTTTGATGGCATTGTGATATGTTCCTCCACACGGAGATGGGGTTATTGCTGTGGATGTAGTTTGATGGCATTGTGATAGGTTCCTCCACACGGAGATGGGGTAATTACTGTGAATGTAGTTTGATGGCATTGTGATAGGTTCCTCCACACGGAGATGGGGTAATTACTGTGGATGTAGTTTGATGGCATTGTGATAGGTTCCTCCACACGGAGATGGGGTTATTGCTGTGGATGTAGTTTGATGGCATTGTGATAGGTTCCTCCACACGGAGATGGGGTAATTACTGTGGATGTAGTTTGATGGCATTGTGATAGGTTCCTCCACACGGAGATGGGGTTATTGCTGTGGATGTAGTTTGATGGCATTGTGATAGGTTCCTCCACACGGAGATGGGGTAATTACTGTGGATGTAGTTTGATGGCATTGTGATAGGTTCCTCCACACGGAGATGGGGTTATTGCTGTGGATGTAGTTTGATGGCATTGTGATAGGTTCCTCCACACGGAGATGGGGTAATTACTGTGGATGTAGTTAGATGGCATTGTGATAGGTTGCTCCACATGGAGATGTCTACATTTAACTTTTGAAGTCTTATTAGAGTAATAGAAGTCAATGGGTCTGGTTGCAATAAAATAGTATGTCCGATGAACTCGTATTGCTGAAGTCGTATATTACATCCCAATAGTCAATGTTATTGTTCTCGTTTGATGTTTTAGCCGCGATTGACAAATTGACCTTATATAACTCCCCAACCTATTGAATCTAAAGGGCCTCGTCAGTTTGGGGGATATGCCCATGTTTCTCATGTCTAGTGGATGTTGTATTACTAAACTGGGGGTCGGGCATGGGTTAGGCCTTGTTAAAACGCCTGACCGTACACCCACCAGTGCAGCAGCACAACACTGTCCCCAGTAATGTATCCGTTGGCGATCTCTTTGAGAAATCGCTCCGATTCGTTTATTTAGTCCATCTGTCCATCTCAACGGTCACCAACGATGTACCGGCATCAGTCTAGTCGTGGGGGGGGGAGAACAGACGAGAGTCTGGAAGTATTGCGTGAATTAAATCTGGTTTGGGCTCTTACCGAGACTATATAAATATGTGTAGTACATAATCTCTAACTTTGTTCTATAGATCATGAAGTTTGTTGTCATAATGCGATGCCCCGAGCCGCCCCAGAGTAATCTTAACTGGAATAAGAGACAAAACCCACACGCAGTTATGTTATAATACTCTAATTCAATCTCTAGCAGTATAGTCAATATCTCACAAAAATTACTGTATGATATTCAAGTAAATATATAATTTCCAGTGATTAACTATAAATATGTGTTAATAGTTTTCCGAATATACCTACGTTTACTTTTAAACAGTATACTCCGGCTAACAAGCAAAGATCAGTCTATATTAGTCTGAAGTTTGAATTAACTAATCTTTGAAAACTTTAATTATCCCATTTTTTAAAAAATAAGTGATGTCTGACGATATACTATGTTCATTTCGCCGCTTTGTGCATAATTTACATATTACGGGATTTTTTTCAAATTGAAGTTCAAATGTAAATTTTTAATGTTTTTAACATTCATTTCCATAATGTGCTCGAAACATGCTAACAACGGTGATATTTTAACAAGGAATATATTTAAAAGCTTTTTTTTAAATACTTAATAGTCATAATGATCAGCGTAATAGTCAACTAGTCAAGCTCAACAGTAGCGTGTACTTGGCTTATCTCGTCACAACATTAGACACCAACTTGTGGACGGGAAACTTGATCTGACGAGGAAATGAAATCAGATCTGTGTCCGACTGGCATCTGGCGTGTGATTAAGTTACAAACGTTATTATTAAGACTTCCTTTGTCTATTTCCTTGAGATTGTGCTATTTTTAAAAAAAAATTATTTTAGTGTATGCAAACAATTATCGAAAACATTTCGGCCAAGCAGTAGACATGAGTCCATGTTGATGAATAACATTTTTTTTTGCAAAAGAAATTTTAAATTTTCAAGTTTAACGTTCAATATCTTTGAGATAGCATATCGCTGCCTACAATTAGATATTTAGATAAATTTTCTTCTCTAAAACATATAAAAATAATGCCTACAATATATATATCAGTTTTTCCTAAAAAACCAGTCATAGAAATAATAAGAATAATTATTTTATATATTTCAAAGCGGTATATTGTTAAGTTAAATATTAAATATTGTAAACCGGGGTTAGCCATGACGTCATTTCGCATAAAAGCATACTCTAAAACCGCACTCTCGGTCCTTAATTTGTCCACTTTTGTCTTGACAACGCTTTAACCATTTAATCTCCGACCCAGCGCGCGTTTGATCACAACAGCGATTATAACTTTGCCGCCGTAGCTGTAATGTATCGTTTCATCACACATAAACTATATGAGCCGCAACACTCACTACCGTGCGGGGGTGGTGGATGGGGGGCCCACACGCGGTGAAACACAATCAGAATCAAAACTGTGTGCATCTGAGCAGTCGGTCAACTTGTAATGGCTGGCCATTAACAACGCGGACATGTTATCAAATTTCAAACAAACAATTTTAAAATTCTTTATCCCGTATTAATTCCAACTCACTGATTCGTTTAAGTTGAGATGTTGATTCTTTTTTTCTCCAGAAGTTGTATAATTGTTTACTGATGAATTTTTTTCTTAACTTTGTATAATTATGTCCGAATGTTGTATAATTATGTCCGAATTTTGTATAATTATGTCCGAATTTTGTATAATTATGTCCGAATTTTGTATAATTATGTCCGAATGTTGTATAATTATGTCCGAATTTTGTATAATTATGTCCGAATTTTGTATAATTATGTCCGAATTTTGTATAATTATGTCCGAATTTTGTATAATTATGTCCGAATTTTGTATAATTATGTCCAAATGTTGTATAATTATGTCCGAATGTTGTATAATTATGTCCGAATGTTGTATAATTATGTCCGAATGTTGTATAATTATGTCCGAATTTTGTATAATTATGTCCAAATGTTGTATAATTGTGTTAAAATGTTGTATAATTGTGTTAAAATGTTGTATAATTGTGTCCAAATGTTGTATACTTATGTCCAAATGTTGTATACTCGAGTACAGATTTGTTCAACTAAGATTTCTTCATGCCGTATGCATGTGGCGCCTGTCTCGCGGCCAGTGCTATAGGGTAGGGATGATGTTGTTTTATGTATGACAGATCTCTGCTGCCAACGCGTTTATGGCGACACCTTAGAAAACAACCATGACAATATTTTTAAAATGTTTAACCCAACCTAAATTTTGTCATACAGCTCCGACATTTAGGGGCCCGACCCTGTAATTAGGCCCTAAATTGATTCATATCAATCGAAACCCTTCAAAGTTGAACTCGATTGTCTATATGCAAATTAAAGATTCAAATCCATTATTTTCTGTAACATGTTTTAATTCATGAATTGAGTTTTTTAAATTCATATTTTCCTCTGTTTAATGTTTGAGTTATATGGGAGGCCGGGTGTTATAAAATACTACAAAATATGTAGAGAATATAAAAATGATAACAAAATTAAATTTTAATCTGTACAATAAATGTGAAGGGTCTTGACGTTCTCGAAAGCTTTAGTTCAGTCCAATGACAGATTGTTTTCACCGACGTTTGTTAGGCTGGGCATATGTCGTCATTATGCTACATTCACATAGTCATGTGTATTAACGTATATTGTTCAGCTCGGTAAATGGCATATGGTAATATATATATGTGTGTATGAGAAACTATTTTTTTTTATAATTATAATTATAAAAAATATTTGAGTCTGTTAAAAAAAATGTATAATTGTATTTTGTAAACAAATATTTGAGTCTGTTAAAATTAAAATCATCTCTTTTCGGTGCGTACACTCAGTCGCACTGTTATTGACCGCCCTCTGTTTTATAAGCGAGTTCATCCAGATTTTCATTGTAATTGTTTTATTAAAACAAAATTCTAATCCAAATAGCCAAAAGCGTTATGACGCTATCCGTGAAACACCCACAATTTTTTTTATTTAAAAAAGGCAATTTAAATATTTTTTTAAAAAATCCACCGATGACTTTGTGATTTGATTGATGCTGTTGTTTTAACATCGGCCCGGCCAGTCAGAGGTCGACGCCCCTGGCTGTCTTGTCGGCATCAACCCTCTCGCATTGTTTAAACGAGTTGTACCCATGAAAATCTGTATAGAAATGTAATGTGTAGTAAACGAAGTATGAAGTAGGTACTAATAGAATAGATTAATTAGTAATGGAATTTTTCTTGTGAATGGAGATTTGTTAATTAGTTGAGATTTATGGTCGGAAAGTGGATTCATTATTTACAAAATTGATTTATTGAATAAAAAACAGATTAATTGATTACAGAAATAATAAAATAAAATAATAATAATAATATTAATAGGAATAATAATAGTAATAATAATAATAATGATAATATAACCCCCTTTCGGACCATGCCGGCTCATGGGGCAAGTGAAGTAGCGTCCACAAGTTTCATTGAGCACAAATATTAGATTAAAAAACATTTCAACATTAAAAATAAAAGGAACAGCTTAAGATCTATTGGTTCAGGAATAGATCTACTATTTAAAGGTTAGGTGTTTTGGTTTAAGTATATAAATGATAGGTTAGGGTTGAGGGGGATAGGTTTTAGATGTTGAATAGCTCTTTAAAATTAATTAAAACCTTAGAATAAATCCATTTGTACGTATCTCAGAAGTATATCAGATCGGAGAGACCGACAATCCATGGAGGGGGGGGGGCGAGGGGGGCGGGGGTAGAGGAGGTGGGGCGCCGCTACTAGTAAGTCTATATTTACGTCTCCCCCTGTAGCGCTATCTCCCCGCGGCATCGTCATTAGGCCGCGGGGGGAGCGGCAGCGCCCCACAGACGTAAGAGGCACGAAGTCGGCTGATAAACAAATGTCCGGAGCAGACCGCCGAAGAGGCAAAACAAAGGGGAGCCACTAACTTCTCGGGGGGAGCCGGCTTGTCTCCGCCTGTCGACTAATTTATGCCCACTTTTTGCGCCGACGCAGACTATTTAAAATAGGGGTTTAAGAAAGATCTTGGGTCGGAGGATAAACTTAGCCAGTTAACACGATCGTTTGGAGTGGGCGAGGGGGGGGTACACAACTACCCACTTTTAACCGGCTGGTCAACTTGGCTAGACGGTCAAGAACCTTAATCTTACTTGGTACCGACTTCGCACCACTGGGTCCGGACTGGAAAAGCGTCCCTAAACTGTCGGGTAACTAGATACTAACAAAACTATTATGCATTTACCGCCTGACCTCACCTCCTGCGACAGTACAAAAACCACGTCATTAGTCGCGCCCAGTCGTTCAGACACCAAACTATTTCATTTTTTTGTATATAAATGATATTATAAGTCAAGTTTTCATTGAAAGCTGCATGACGTAACACATTGAAACAATGTCCGTCTTCTACTATCTATTTTTTTGTGTGTTGTTTTTTTTGGCTTTCGTTCCTGATATATACTGACGTATGCTCCTATAGCCCGGTGTATTCTGATGTGACCTGATCTATTTTGATGCAGCCTGACATATTTAGATGTATTAAGTTGCAGCGTGTTGTATTCTGATGTATTACAATCCATCCATATTATTTTCTGATGTGGTAGGATGTTTCCCAATGTAATACGATGAAGTCCGAATGTAGTCCGTTTTATTCCGAAATATTCCGTTAAGGTCGTTAAGTTCCGATGTATTGCTCTATTTCATAATGTATTCCAATATAGTCTAGTGCAGTGCTTCTCAAACTTTTTATTATTGCGGACCGGCAGGAATTTGTTTCATTGCACCAGGGACCGGTTAACCATTTTACCTGTGCTGACGTAGTAGCGAAATGTCCTTTATTGGTAACTTCTGCGGACCGGCATCGGATGGCATACGGACCGGCACCAGTCCGCAGACCACCACTTTGAGAAGCACTGGTCTAGTGCGTTCCGCTAAAGTCCGATGTAATTATAATATTTTGCCGGTATATTACGTTATAATAACAATAATAATGTTGGCGTGACACTGACCATTTCCTTTTAGCTACGCTATTATACGCACTAATAATAAAAATGTGTTTTTTTTAAAATATTTTTTTTTAAATTTATTTATTTTTTTTTAATAGAAAAAAGGTGTTTTTATATTTTTTAAATGTTTTTATTTTTAAAGTTTGCATTTTATATTAATGAAGATATCATAAACTAAATAAATATTAAATATATTTAAAGTTAATTATATTTTAAAAACTAATATGTATTCGTCAGGCGTCTCATGACTCGTTATCTCACTTTGACAAAGCGCACTCACCGCTTTCTATATAATTATCTTAAAAAGTTATTCTTCAAATTAATTGTATCTCTGTTTTAAAAAAGCTCCAAACATATCATGATTAGAATGCGAATAAAATTTCCGTTTATTTTTTTTAAAAAATTAAATACTCTTTCAATTTAAGTTTGTTTTCATATCATTGCTATTGAAAACCGTTAGGTAAATACATTTGTATTTATTTATATAAAAATATATTGTGTAACTTTTTCTTGTTCTTCTCAACATCAGGAGTACCGACGGGCTCGGTTACTAGTATATTTAAATCTAATTATCAGCCCTCCATTTAATAGGTGGTAATTAATACTGCTGTATATTCCTAGATCGACTGAACCATGGTGGTGTAATTTTACACGAGGCGTTAGTTACATCTTATCCGCGTAGGGCAAAGCCTGTGACCACGCGCCCATGTGTTGCAGTCGGCATGGGTTTAAATATGTGCATTGAACCATTATGTGGAAGCTGATGTTTATAAAATTCGATTCCCCCCCCCCATGAGCCGAGCGACACAACGCCCGGGTCTGAAATGTGTTTATTTTTATTTCAACTGCTCGCCTAGTGGCAGCCTTTCATCGAGTCAACCCTCTGATATCATATTATAGCGTCGTTAAGTATTCAAAACTGCGCCGTGATCAATATAATCTTTTAGACAACGCGTGGATGTCGGTTCGATTAACGCGAGCCTTTTTTGTGACATTTTTTTTTAAAATTTAAATGTGCTTACAACTTCTGCATAGAGACTCGCCACTCAGTAGTACAATTTATACTTCGAAATTTGTGTTAAAAATTAACGTTGAGTAAACCCAACATTGTGAGTTGAATGCGCATGTAAATTTGGTGCCAGATTAGGACCAATGATGTTTTGTGGGCTGTTAGGAGATATGGGATTTAAGTTGCTTGCCGTCTTTTGCTTGAGGAAACCCCAACAGCAGCGATAAGTTGGTTGTACTCAACCGTACTTGCAACTACGGATCAAGAAAGTTGATTGTTGATGATGATGATGACTTATTTTAAGTCGTTTATTTCATATGTGAATAAAATATTTTACCTCAAAGGGTCATTTTTAACTTCAATTACTTGCAGCGAAAAACCGTAAACAAACTACTATCATAACTACACTTTTAACTCGGTACAAGTATCTTCTACTTTAACCCAGAAAATAGGTCTTTCATTGAGTTAGAACATTTAAATGTCATTTTTTGAGCTATTATAGAACTAGAACTACCACCCGTAGGTCTTATCTGGGGATAGAACCTCAACCAATAGGTCATTTCTTGAGCCAGCACCTCAAAGGTCCTTTCTTGAGCCAGCACCTCAAAGGTCCTTTCTTGAGCCAGCACCTCAAAGGTCCTTTCTTGAGCCAGCACCTCAAAGGTCCTTTCTTGAGCCAGCACCTCAAAGGTCCTTTCTTGAGCCAGCACCTCAAAGGTCCTTTCTTGAGCCAGCACCTCAAAAGTCCTTTCTTGAGCCAGCACCTCAAATGTCCTTTCTTGAGCCAGCACCTACACCCCTAAGTCCTAGTTAAGACTGGAATTCCCCCACGACCACAAATAGTAATTTTTACAACATGTAACGGTACCATCTGCTGACCTGTAAAAATGGTGGGGGGGGGAGTGGGGGCGGGCCAAAGCTCGAGATACAAGTTAAAATTATGACCCTAGAGTAGAACTTTCAACAGTCAATAAAACGACGGTTCTAGGCAACGGTGTCGGGGACTCCCATGGGTTCCCAAACCTTGCGGGTTCTTCCCCTAGAACTTGAACAGTTAATAACAGTGAGCAGTTTTCAAAAACAATTTCTTAATGACATCATTAACATCAGCTAAAGAGCTTTATTATTATACTAAGTATTATTTTGTTATAAACCCAATATGACTTAGATTACTTTCGATGACGTCAATAGACTTAATTGGAATCTCGTCCTTGGACTTACACCCCCTCCCCAACAACTAATCCCCGATTGCTGCCCCCCCCCAAATCAACGAAATCGCCGCCACCGCCGCAACCCCGGACGGTAATTTTCACCAACGTCTCCGCGAAGACCACACACCAAAACGGGGGCCACTGGAGATCGGAGAACGACGGGGCAAGTCATCCGTAACGGAATGTGTTGGTCGTGTGTTGAGGTGTTGGGGGGGGGCGAGAGTACAGCGGTGTGTGTAGGAGGTGGGCTGAAACCATAAGTAGGTAATGGAAGGGGTGAGGGACGCCCCTGGAGCAGTTAATTCGTTGTATTTTTATATATTTTATTTTAAACTTTAGCTATAAGGCGATCATTGATGTGCAGTCCGGGGCTCGTCCAAACGGTTGTGACTAAGTTAGTCACGCAAAGGGGCTGGTATGGTGGATGGGTTATGTTTGAGGGGGGGGGGTGATTGTTCCTGTAAAAAAAATTTGGAAGAAGGAAAAGAAATAATTACAAGAAATTTTCATACTACTAACTAAACCATTCAAATTCATATCTGGATGCATGAGTCAATTTTTAAGTGTTATAAATGTGTATGTAGACATATTGCTATGAATACACATATTTAAATAGCTAAAACCTGAATGATGAATTCTGCGCGTTATTTTGTTATTTTCATTCCAGTTTAAGTTTTAAATACAATGTATATAAATTTTTTTCATTGTAACAATATTTTGTTTCCTCTTGCGTTACAGACAGACCAGTCGATTTAATATATATATATCAACAGTAAGCCGATTGGTCACTACACTAAAACTGCTGGAAATAACGCTGCTGACCAACCGACCTCGACCACAGCTCGGTAGGTAAGAAACAATGTCCTCGGACCGACCATCCCCACAGCAGCAACAACAGCAGCAACAACAGCAGCTGCACCAGAAATCCCAGCAGGACCACCGCTACCTCATCACCCACTACGACGACCCCAAGATCAGGATGGCCGCCGCCGCAGCAGCAGCGTCGTACCCTTACTTTCTCCCGGCAGGGGCCGCGCCGCACCTGGGGGACTACTCGAACGGACACATCATCAGCCCGGCCGCAGCGGCGGCGCTCGTGTCCCCGCCGCACCCATCGTTTTTCTCAGCCCTCCACATGACCCCGCATGCCATGTCGACGGCCCTGCTCAAAGGGTTGGGCCGGAATCTGCCCCTGCTGGCCTCAGACTTCATGTCACACTCGGGGGACATGTACGCCGCCGCCCTCAGGGGCGTGGGACTGGGCGTCGGGCCCCCGGAGGCCCAGGACGCCGATGTCAAGGACGATCCAAAGGCAGAGCTGGAGGGAATGGACTTGTGGAAGAAATTTCACAGCATCGGCACCGAGATGGTGATTACCAAATCTGGGCGGTAAGTCGATACACTATCGCTGTTGTCGTTGTTGTTGTTTTTGTCGTTGTTATTGTCTTTGTTGTGGTTGTTGTTGCTGTCTAATTCACGAATGCCGGTGTGTATAAAGTTTCTCATTTCTCTTACCGGTAAACGTCACATCTCATTACGTAATGTTACCAGTTTATGTACAAATATTTTAAAAGCATTAATATAGATGTAAAATTACTTCTGCAAAAATAAATAATGGTTATAATGAAGTTTCTCAACATTTTTTTCTCTCGGTCACTAGCCTGACTCAAATTAGCGTAGAACTAACAAAGACCTGTAGAGATAAGTCCAAACTGAATACCAGGATATTTGATTGATAACTTAATGAAATAATTCCAACTAGTGTCCCGCTTCAAAATAGCGTTGACTATTTTGAAGAAATATCCATCTTCTAGATTTATCGGGAATTCCCCCAAAGAGGCGCAGCACTTAAAAATGGTGTTGAAAAACTCCGAAAAATAAACTTACGATTATAAACTTAAAAGAAAAAAAATATTAATAAAACCTGCCGACATTTTAAACTAATAATTTGTGTGATTTAGGGTTCGGTAAAGAGGGGCGGCAATCTCTTTTCAGGATGCGTTAAAATTAAGATAAATTTCATTGGTAATCATTTTAATCTATAACTCTGCGATCTCTTTCAAGGAAGCGTTAAAATTAAGGGGAAATTTCGTTGTTAATCCTGTTAATCTATAACTAGATTTATTTTCATTGTCGAAACGAAAAAAAAAGAAGAAAAAAAGTATTTAGACTAAGTTTAGCCGCTTGTGATGAGAGTTCACGCTAACGTGCGTGATGGAGAATGCATCAACTCGGTTATTGAACATTTAAAAAAAATTAAACAGAAACATAATTCTGTCGATCCTTTTATACTGGATTATTATAATTTAATTGATCGCGACTTTTATATTCCAACATTTGTAACCGGATGCTCCCTTTGCGGCCGGAAAGTTTCAGCCCCGGTCATTCGATAAGAGAGTGGATTACAGGGGCGGCGACCCGTTTTGTCCAAATTTCCCACATGACTGTGTTTTATAATCGATTATGTACGTAGTTGTATAATGTCAGTGGTGGTGGCAGTAACCGAATGCAATTGTGTGTGTGTGGGGGGGGTGGTGGTGTGGGGGACAGCTCTTTGAATCCCACTTGTTGCGTGTGGGTTGTCGTGGAGGGATGTGGGTTGTCTTTAATGTTGGCGTTCTGTGTGTGGGTTTGGTGGTTGTGTCCACCAACATTGCATCTAAGGTTCATTTGTCCGTGAGCATAATTACAAACTCGTGTTATGAGTTCACCAGCATCCATTTTGGGGGGGGGATTTTACACCCCAAAAACACATATAACATATTATTCTTAAATAAATTTGCTGTGCGGTAATTCTAAACTGCTCCGCGGCGCCGATTAGTTATCAGCGCGACCGCACAAACCCATCAATGAAACATTTTTTAAAAATAAATTCAATCTGCCAGTGAGTAGAGGCCGAAGAAAAAAAGATAGAACCAAGTTATTGAATATCATCGTTTGAACAAATTTCACTGAATGTCATCGTTTGAACAAACCACTGAATGTCATAGTAGGTCATGATTTATGGTAAACTAGCGTATCACTCGTCAAAAATGACGGAAGTTTTCAGCTGAAATACATTTATTTTGAAAACATGCACTTTTTTAGGGCGCCTACGGCGCCGACCTTTTTCAAAAGCCCAACTAACTTGTCCTTGTATGATAAATACGTAATATTAGATTTCCTTAAATGTACACAAAGTATTTTATAATAGGTTTTTTAAATTTTTGTTTACAATTAACCATCATCAAATCCTCTTTTTACATTGTTCCCTTTTCCAAAATTAAAATATGAGCTAAAACAATGACGTCATATAATATTTTTTTTTACAGCGCATCTTTAATTTGCACACCTTTTGATGCATTGGTGCAGTAATTTGGTGCGCTGCTTTCTAAAATTAGTAGCGTCTCTGAAAGACACTACAGACGTGACAGAGATTGCAAATTATGTATATTGATGATTTGTTTTGTAAAGTCAAGACATAATATTCCACATTCTTCAACAAGCTTTGGGTTTTTAGACTTTTCGGATAATTCCACCCAAAATCGCAAAACTAACTTGTGTATGTTAGATTCTGTCTCTAAAATTGACGTGAATCAATTATTCATTGGAGGGAGGCATATAAAAAGAGATGGAGAGAGAGAATATGAAATAAAGAGAGAAAGAGAGAGACGGAAGAAAGCTAGAATATCGGCAACTCAATTTTATCGCTCGCAGAATTATAATTGTAATGTAATTGAATTTGATTTTGTTTTGAACTTTTTCTCGCGTTTGTCTCTACCTTAGTACAGTTGTAAACATCAAACGTTTTACTGCATCGACATTTTCATTTGATTTTCTTCACTGTCTGTTATCCAATCTTTCTTCTTTTAAGATTTTGTAAATACTTTTTTTCCCCGCCTGCTTAAGAATACCATTTTGGGAAGACGTTCTTAGAAATAAGCAGTTTGATATTTATGTAACTGTTGTGTGTCTGTGTAGCTGTTGTTTGTCTGTGTAGCTGTTGTGTGTCTGTCTAGCTGTTGTGTGTCTGTGTAGCTGTTGTGTGTCTGTCTAGCTGTTGTGTGTCTGTGTAGCTGTTGTGTGTCTGTCTAGCTGTTGTGTGTCTGTGTAGCTGATGCGTGTTTTTATGGTGTGTTGAGTTGTTTATTCTGTAGTATCGGACTGGTACTTGATCCAGCTTGCATCCAACACACATCTATTTCTTTTTTCAACATCGATTTTTTTGTAAAGATGTTGGTTTGAAGTTGTTTATCGAAAGTGATGTGTTTTAAAGATTTTGGTCCGAGTGTCTTAAATCTTATTATTGTTATTGTTTTTTGTGTGAAAAACTTCATACGACAGTAAATGAAGACACCGTAGTGTTTGTGGTGTTTGTGGTGTTTGCTGAGGTTCAGCTCACATTTTGCGACTGTCTTCAGAACTTAAATCAATACTGTCTACACACCATCACAATACTGTCTAGACACCATCACAATACTGTCTACACACTACACAATACTGTCTACACACCATCACAATACTGTCTACACACTACACAATACTGTCTACACATTATCACAATACTGTCTACACAGCATCACAATACTGTCTACACACCATCACAATACTGTCTACACACCATCACAATACTGTCTACACACCATCACAATACTGTCTACACACCCTCACAATACTGTCTACACACCATCACAATACTGTCTACACACCATCACAATACTGTCTACACACCATCACAATACTGTCTACACACCATCACAATACTGTCTACACACCCTCACAATACTGTCTACACACCATCACAATACTGTCTACACACCATCACAATACTGTCTACACACTATCACAATACTGTCTACACACCATCACAATACTGTCTACACACCATCACAATTCTGTCTACACACCCTCACAATACTGTCTACACACCCTCACCCACACACCCGTAATTATTTTTTTTAAAAATGTTTTACACACCAACACACACACACACCACCAAACACACCCGTAATTAACTTATTATATATTTTATGTTATAACTAATTATAATTAACTAATTATATATTTTATGTTAAACATTTTCGTTCCTTAATATAGTAACACAATACTTAATTTTCGTTTCAAACGTGCTGTATTGTATTGGAAGATTTAAGACTAGCAGTTGTGAGTATTAGCAGACGACTTGAATGTAACTCGTGTGTCTTTCTGGCGCTACCCGTAGAATTGGCTCTAGAGACCAAGTAATTGGTTTATGTTTCTGCGCCCGGGGAACGGGAATAGGGGAAGTGAGGAAAGTTGCTCTTAAGGTAAGGCTGGCGTAACAAAACTGGCTTATTAGAGGTAACTCTTGAAAGAAGAGGAGAGGGGAGGGTGCGAGGGTGGCAGAATGGTGTGAAGACGTCAGGTTGGTAAGGTGCTGGGGTGGAAAGGTGTAAGGATGGAAAGGTGGCAGCGTGTGAAATGTGGAAGGGTGGAATGAGGGTAGGGAATCACGGCCATTAAAAGAAACTACATCTCCTCCGTGAGCGTGGCCGTCTAGACGGCTTGTTTCGAACCACCCTGTGTTAATGATAATGTCTCTGATTTTTGTTTCTTTTTTTTATACCTTAAGAAAAAAAGGGAGAGGAGTATGGGAAGTGGGTGAGAAGATTCACCCTCGGTGGAAGTCTCGGCCCCTGATGTATCACAGAAGCAAACTCGTGCTAATTTTTACTCATCACAACCGCGGACCGTTTATTACCAACATAAAGCGTCCTGTTAAACGGGACAATAAGCTTTGAATTAGCGCCGAATTCCATTGAGAAGCGTTCTGGTATGCAGGTAATCTACTACAACCACACCTAGGAAAATACTGTCAAAAAAACAACCTGCCCTCGATGGACGCTCGTCCATGACGTATCTCAGAATACCCTCTCGTGACTCTTGATTAAGTAGTAAAGGGGATGAGAATCCGGTTAATCTCAAAACCACAGGTTCAGTTTCAGTTTAACGAGAGGAAAGGGGGTTGAGCATCACTGGCAACAATCTTGTTTGCCCAGTTCGGATTAACCGGTTCGCGTTAAGCCCACCCCACCCCCTCCCTCACACACACACACACACACAAATCTAGCTAAGAGATTACACCTTACATGCCTCGTGGTTTACTGGCTGAGCTTTGTCTGGGGCCGGCCACAGAGACTGGGCTTTGATGGGCAACTGCCCCCCGTTGTGCCGGTGCTGGCCGAGCTCACGCGGATGTTGGCGATAAGATTCATACTGCGTTGCAGTTATCGCGGAGGAAGGGGAAGTGAGAGGGGGGAGGAGGAGGAAGAGCCAGCACTCACTCGCACAAGCACAGGGACACACGCACAACACACACTCGAGCACTTACACACACCGGCCATAGCGTGGACACAAATAATAACCAATTGTCATTGTATGCTTCCCAGTGATGAAAATTAGTTTAAAGCAGGGAACTTCTTTTAGTCGCGGACTATTTTATTTTAACCTAATCAAAAAATCGTTTTTAAAAACAACAAACAAACATCAAACAAACGCGCAGTGATTGTATTTCAAAGATAATCTAACGAATTCCCCCATTTACATAAATGTAGTACGTGTCAAAAAGGACCAATCAAATCGCGTCACAATTTCCGTCATAAAATGTCATATTATAACGAACTGGTGTCTCTTAATGTAACCTTTAGTGGGGCTACTTTCATCTCTTTCCGGAGATTAGGGACTCATGGACTCCAATATTTGGAAACAACGGAGGAGGAGGAGCTAAGAATAAACTGTATCCTCTTTTCATATCTCCCCCTCCCTCGATCTCCCCCTCCCTCGATCTCCCTCGATCTCCCCCTTTCTCTGATCCACTTGCTCTGAAAATACTCCCCCCTCCGTTTCCTTTCCATGAAACCTATTTTGAAGGGGAAAAACGTGTTCATTTTTGGCGCAAAGATTTGAGATCTTCTTAGATTTTAAGCCAAAGTTTTCACCGAATCACAACCATCATTGATGAAATCTATCACAACCATCATTTATGAAATCTAGACTTGAATTAAAATTGCTGTGGAAAAAACAACAGATTCCAAACAAACTATTTTCTCTTCGCCGCTGGTGGCGAGCACAGGGGCGTCAACTCGTGGAAAATTAGAAATACCAAACTCCGAGACAACTCGCGAGGGCTTTCGGGTTCGCGTCAGGACGCAAGTCGACCAGAAAGATCTCTCACACCCTTCGTCCCCGTCCACCCCATCAGACAATTTACCTCGGAGGGTGACGCGGGGTCGGGGGGACACACACACGTACGCCTCTGGTTCCGGTATGGCGCGCGCATCACCGTGAGTTCTCTTGTATTGTAGGTACAACGCGCGGCTGAGGTTTCAAGCTAGAGAAAGAAAATAATGACGTGATCCCCTGCTACGTAGACTAAACGCATGCACCCGCCCGACCCCAGAGGTTGTGAAGGAGATGACGCTGGGAGATAACCGAGTCGTGCACTTAAATGCGAGTTGTTTTTCCCCATTGAACCTCCCATTATTTGAGATTATAATAGAATGTGTCACAAAATACAGCACAATTTGGATATTGAAAATAGTTATTTATTTTTTTAAAAATATATTAATAATTAGATATCGTATATTGCGCAGTGTCCCAGCAAGCCACTGGGCTCTCAGCTCTTCACGTAAAAATAGTAACGTGTACATTCATAAATGAATTCAATTTAAAACATTCATTTCCTAATTACATACGATGAAATGACGGTTCGCATAAGCTACTTTTATCACTTAAAGAAATATAAAACAAAACAGAATAAAAACGAAAAATGAATATCTAAGAACGTGGTAAATAATTTCGATTATATGTAATAGCTTGATTACTGTTTTAAGTAACAACAGGTCGGATCGCTCTAGTGTTGTATTTTATCAACGGAGAGTTTGACCAAAAAATAATAATAGTAATAACTTTTTACAAAAATACATACATAATTCGTAACACTTTAATTTTTCATTTGATGCTAGAAAACTAATGAGACTATTAATTATGTTTTATAATTTATAATGTATGAAAACCTACCGTTTAATACACCTATTACAAACATGTGCGTTTGGTGGACGATGAAAAGATAGTCTATAATGCAAATTGTTTCATTAATTTAATTTATATGTTACACAAATCCAACTTAACACCAGGCTGTGTGGATGTGCGGAGATAATCGTGGGATTATTGCCAGCGATTGAATTTCGCTCTAATCTATTATCTACTTTCATATCAACTCAAACACATCCACTGTCAGGATTAGCCGGCTTTAGTTATACAACTCTATACTACACCACTCTGAGGATTAGCCAGCTTTAGTTATACAACTCTATACTATACCACTCTGAGGATTAGCCAGCTTTAGTTATACAACTCTATACTATACCACTCGGAGGATTAGCCAGCTTTAGTTATACAACTCTATACTATACCACTCGGAGGATTAGCCAGCTTTAGTTATACAACTCTATACCACCATCAACTCACTGCTGGATATATATATATATACCTTTTTGCTAAACAAGCTATAGCTTAGGGCCCCCCTTCTTCTTGGCCCCCCATATGTTTTCTTCTTCATATTTGGCTTTGACATAGGATATCTGGACGTCAAAAGGGCCCCCCATATCTCAAATAGCTCAGGGCACCATCAAGTCTAAATCCGGCCCCTGCTACCATCCCTCGTATTATCCCAGCTTTCGTTATACAACTCTTTACTACCATCCTTGGGGGGATTATCCCATCTTTAGATGTACAATTTTGTACTTCTACCCCCCCCCCTTTTTGCCCCACTTACCCGCAATTATCCAATTATCCTTATACAATGTCATGCTTGAACTACCTCCCACACTTTCCAACAAAATCTCCCTCACACTAGTACTAGTACCTTACATTTCTGTCTCTAGGCCAGGCACCTCACCCCACGTGACCTCACTCCACGTGACCTCACCCCACATGACCTCACCCCACGTGACCTCACCCCACGTGACCTCACCCTACGTGACCTCACCCCACGTGACCTCACCCCACGTGACCTCACCCCCACGTGACCTCACCCCACGTGACCTCACCCCACGTGACCTCACCCCCACGTGACCTCACCCCACGTGACCTCACCCCACGTGACCTCACCCCACGTGACCTCACGCCACGTGACCTCACCCCACGTGACCTCACCCCACGTGACCTCGCACTAGTACCTTACATTTCTGTCTCTAGGTCAGGCACCTCACCCCACATGACCGTGCACCAAGGGCTGTCGTCTGCCTTGTCACAGTTGGCGCGAAATTCGCTGAATTATTTACCACCTTCACCGTAGAATAATCCCGCGTTTTCTTTTTCGCGATGTTTTCCGTCTCGAATTTCTCGCATTGAATTTCAAACAAGTGGGGGGGGGGTGCAAAAATGTTGGGTGGGGGCGGGGGCGTCGAGGGATCGAGCTCTGCGATTGAAATGCGTTTAGGATGTTATTAAATTATTTCACTGAAATAAGATACCACACATACAACCACATACATACATACATACATGGATACATGCAGATATTCAAACAAAGGCTTTACACACTCTGCTGTTAATATAGTATTTCATAGCATTGGGGGCCAGGGAAGATGGAATTATGTTTACACGCAGGAGAAGATCGGTAATTCAAATTAACACGACTTGTTGGCTATGGTGTAGACATGTTTTAGAAATGATTTGAGTATTATCTCATAGATAATATTATTATCCGCCAAGAAGAACAACAGAAAGAAAAAAAAACAAGAATGATACAGGCCAAGTTTTAGATCCGCCCCTGATTTTTTTTTGATTTTTTTTTAAAATTCTGATATGTGTATAATATGATGTTGGCAGTGGCGTGATCACTGCATTATTATGGATCACAGATCGATGACACTCGTGGCCAAGGTAGAACGAATGTATGTCGAGTGCTCTGAGGGCGACTGACTACCAATACCAACAGTGTAGCTGTTGGTAACCAATGGTGTCTGTGGGGGCAGTGTTGGCGGGTGGGGGGAGGGGAGAGAAGTGATGCTGAATGGTGACCTATCATGGACAGAGCACAGGTTGAAGTTTGTGGTCAGTTGAAATCATCATAACTTCACCCCTACTGGACCATCATTGGCTCCCGACTGCAAAAATAATTGACTCCAAGCTACACCATCATTCTCTCCCGACAGCACAATCATTGACTCCCGACAGCACCATCGTCGGCCTCCAACAGAACCATCATTGATTGGCTCCCGACAGCACCATCATTGATTGGCTCCCGACAGCACCATCGTTGCCTCCCGACAGAACTACATTGTACCGTTGGTATGAGATGAAAGGTTGGCTTCTCGGTGTGCAATTTCATTTGCTCACTTACACATGTGTACACTACTGGCCTAGACGTAAGACTGGTGATGATACTTGTCTCTCCGCTAGACGTGTGACTAATACGGGCCCTTCCACTAGACCTTTGTATCATACTGACCTATATGTTAGACTTGTCCGCTGCTGTTAACTTGCTATTACCATTTTCTAAATCCACCGGCATCTTGTTACCTGCCCCACCACCACCCCTCCCCCCCCCCTTTTTCATAATTCACAGTTCTCCTGTCGAACGGTAGTACCATGTCCGCACGTGACATTATACAGATGGCAGATGCGCATTTAAACCGTGACGCATGTGCCATTTCCGCTTATAAACTTATTCCTAATAGATACGCTTACGATACCAACACCCCTCTCTTTCCATCCCCGCCTCCTCCTTTTAAAAAAAAATACAATTGACACGTTATGCCCTGAGCCCAATACCATTAAGGGGAGGCAAATCCCCGAATCGCACACCTCCCTGAGCCTGTGAATCGATCCCCGTGTGACGGGCCGTTTTCTGTCCAAGCGATCGATTGGTTTTTCGTGGGATGCCCCCCCCCCGCGTGAACGCCCCCCCATGCCATGATGACGTCACTCGTTACCACGAGCGTGAGTGGCGGCGAGGTGGGAGGGAGTAGGTGCCGCACTTACACCCGCGCGCGAGCACCGAGTTTTCTTGCTGAAGGTCTCGGGGGTGAAACTTCCGGCTGGTACGCTCCTGGGGACCCAGCTCGCCCACGACCAATCGATACGCCTATGTCCATTATTTTACCCTCCCCCCCCCACACCTTCCTCCTTCCCCTCTCTAATTTTTCTTTTCCTGGTCATCTTAGACCTTCCATATTTTCCTACGCTTCGTCTCACCCCCATACCCCCTTCCCGCCCGCTCAACCCGCATTCTCCCAATCGTGACAAGCGAACTCACGTTTTGGTGAAAAGAAAGGGGTGGACGAGGTGGGGTGGGGTAGCCAGGCATCTCGGTATTTAGCACTCGGGGACATGGAACTGGCGCCACCTCGACTGGGCCTCGAGAAACGTTCATTGTTCTTATTTATCGATCTACGAGAAGCAGACCCCCCCCTCCAAACCCTCACCTCCCTCCCCCACTCCCCCATGTCGTTACAAGCCGTTATAATGTGCCGTCCTCTCCACGGACATGACGGCTCGCTTGCAGCCAATGGGAACACAGGAACCAGCGGGGATTACTCCTCCACCCCCACCCGCTTTTTTCAATTAAAAATATAACTTTTAAGGTTGTGTCCCTTCTACGACCACTAACCCCATTAGACTACCGCTCACGCGCTCTCTCTGTCTCTCTCTTTCTGTCTCTCTCTCTTTCTCCACACACAAACACACTCACAATTTTCCCATTATGTTCAATACTTTCTCTCTGCTCTCTCTATTTTTTTTTAAACCGAGGTTTTAAATTTGGTATTGATTTTGTTCTTATTTGAAATAGACCTCTAGAGAGGACGAATCACCTGCCCTGGTTGGTTTCTCTATAAAAGTAATTTTGTGCCATGCATTTTGTTTTATTTCTATTAGTTTAATGTTAGTTTAATGTTAGTTTAATTTTAGTTTAATGTTAGTTTAATGTTAGTTTAATTTTAGTTTAATTTTAGTTTAATTTTAGTTTAATTTTAGTTTAATTTTAGTTTAATGTTAGTTTAATTTTAGTTTAATGTTAGTTTAATATCAGTTAAGAAATTTAAATTGAAAGGTTGCCCAACTAATCAAAATGATGCATAATTCTCATTTATTAAAAAAGAAAAGCAATACTTACAAATAGAAGTTCACAAATGTAAATATTTACAGCATTTTGTTACGTGTCTACAAGGATGAACACTATTCAAAAATATTATTAAAAAAAAATAATTATCAGAAATCAATATTTTAAATAAATCAATTAAAATTCTTTTAAAAATCATTTGAACACTAAAACATATTTTTAGTTTTATTCCCCATGTTCAAATAATTTGAAATATAAATATCATATCAAAAATTAAATAAATATTATGATATTATACCTGTTTACTAGTACTTAACAGATTTTCAGCACGAGGACACTATTGAAAGTGTGCTTAATAAGAAACTTTTTAAAAAGAACTAACTCTCAAAATACATATTGCTTTCTTTACATATGTTTATCTATTTACATATTGTAGGTAGCGTTCGATCTAAACCGAGGCCAATCCTAAAACTGTCCTACAACTATCCTACAACTATCCTAAAACTATCCTAAAACGCCAAGTTAAAAATTCAACTTGGCGTGGTCTAATTAATACTATAATTAACTGTAATACCACCCAATGAAAAATTAAACAATATAATTTGCAATGTCTGTCCGTGACGCTACTAATTTTAGAAAGCAGGGAAAACCAAATTACTGCACCAAGGCATCAAAAGGTGTGCAAATTAAAGATGCGCGGTAAAAAAAAATTATATTACGTCATTGTTTTCCCTCAGACATGTATTTTAATTTTAGAAAAGGGATCAATGTAAAAAGAGGATTTGATGATGGTTAATTATAAAATCAAAAAACAAAGGTCGGCGCCTTAGGCGCCCTACAACATCTATTATAAAATACTTTGTGTACATTTCAGAAAGTTTAATATTTCGTATTTATCAAACAAGGACAAGTTAGTTGGGCTTTTGAAAAGGTCGGCGCCGTAGGCGCCCTAAAAAAAGTGCATTTTTAATAAAATTAATAGATTTCAGCTGAAAACTTCCGTCATTTTTGACGGGTGATACGCTAGTATGTATATATATATATATGCGCTGGTGTAACAGTTATACAAAGTAAAATAAAGTTAAAAGTCATTAGTTAAAATTTTTTTTATTATAAATAGTTTTTTTAATTGTATGTTATAACTGATAGTTTATTCGTTTATAAATATTTTTTTTGTTTTTCCTTCATTGAATTTTTTTTTAAAAACTTTATTATTTTCCAATCTGGATCAGACTCCAACAAAATAATTCGCCAATTTGGAAGACTTCACAAATATTTCACGTCTATCCGACCCCCACCACACTTTTCCCTTTTTCATTATGTCCTGTCGTCGCCCCCCCCCCACCCTTTTTTCCCTTCTTTTATATTTACGCCCCCCACCCCGTCTCTTCTTTAACAAAAACTGCCAACCAATAATAATAATTTTTTTTTAAATTTAAATAAAATGTTTACATTCTGTTCTGGTATCCAATTTTAATCCAGTGCTTCTCAAACCGCTATATCGTGAACACGAATCAACCAGCGCACCCTTTCAGAGCCGATGGGGACAAAAAAACGTGGGATAAAATTTAAGAGGGCTACTTTTTTAAATGGAGGGAGAGGGGGGGTTAAATTGTGTCCAATGTCCTGTTAAAAAGTTCTGATCTGGTGTTGGACACTAACATCTTTAGAAGCTTCGAAGATCCAGAGGGAGACGATCGTTGACTTTTCTGTCGCCGGTTCAAACAAGTTGTCTCTCACAAGATCCAATAAATAAGGCAATTATCATTGTCGTTTAAATCCTTGAAATTGAAATTCAACGTTTTGAAAACTATAAATGTGATTGTTGAATCACCTATTTTCATTCTTTTGTAAAGGAATTATTTCTTCACCACACATAGTAATCATTTATTTATTTAGAGTTTAGACCTTTAAAAGAAAAACAAATTTTAATCGCATCGTAATTTGTTTCCATTTTTCCAAATTTCTTAAGAATAGAAGAAAAAAATTAACTTTTGAAATTACAGCAAGCCAAACCTGAAAAAAATATACTCAAAAATCTAATATCAGAAGTCCACTGGGATTATGGGAAATAGATGAACGTGCACGAGATGTAGGAACAAGGGGTGGTGATAAACGTCTGGAGGGATTCCCCCCTCTCGTCGTCTGCTGGCAGTTAACGTGTCACATCCCCACAGATGGAGTGGGCGAGGACAAAGATTCAAACATGAATATTTTATGACGATTAGTCTGAGTTCAGGACGTTTCTCGGATTCACTCCCCTCGCCACCGCCTCGGTAGATTTTTTTAAAAATTTAAAAATAGTCCAATGGGTAGAAATTTGACACATGTACACAATTCTGACACAAGCGTTTATTTACAATTACAATTTTATTTTTACAATTTAAAACTTTTTTATGAAACGAATAATTTTAAAAAAAATAATAATAAATATACCGACTCTGATTCGTTTGTATCAAATGCAATGTTTATGGATGCCAAGTATTGTGCATAGATTGGCGTAGGGTGTAGTGAAAGAGGCACTGTACCCTCGGGGGTCAGTTTTCCCCTTTAGTTTGTGGGGGTGGCATTATCTGCTTTCTAGTTCTTAAACGATGGAGATGGCAGGAGCGGAATTTCTAGTAGGGGTGTCTACTGTTTGCCACCACCCACCCACAGCACCCGCCCCGCAAAGGAACACCTCCCAAGTCAGTTGATCATTGTTGTGTTTCATTCATTAGAGTGCAGTTGAAAGATTCCTATTGCCTATAACAATACCAACTTTACATTCATTTCTTCAGTTACTGTACAATCAAATCACGAGAATTTCATCGCTTACTTCGTCGGATAATATCTAACAATTGATTTTGTTGTTAAAGCTTGTATTTTGTGTAAACTAAATACGTTTTTGTTGTTTAAATATCAACATAATCCCCTTTACAGTCGAAAACACAACCGTGTTGCGCCACACCCCCCCCCAACACATCCCCACCCCTGCCCACTTCAACTTATATTGCGGTTGTCACGAATACAGAACTTGGTGGTGTATTGACGTGATATCGATTTCTGACGCGCTGAGAGTGAAACCGAAACATCGGGCAGGTTAGTTTATTGCAGTGATGTAACACATTCAAGTGGAAATCCCTCGACCATCGGCTCGTTTTTTTTTCTTCCGATTTTCCAATAATATGAGCGCCTATTAAGTAGACTCGTGAGCTTTTTAAAAAAAATCGTGGACACATTCAAAATGAGTTACTGAATCTTTGCTGATACTTCCCGCATCCCACGTTTTTTTTTATCAATTCTCTGAAAAAACAACAGTCCTTAGTCAAATTTCGTGAATAAATAGGAAACTTTTAGATAATCAAAATCATCCTTAAATTGGGTTCATGGTTTCTCATACCGGAAAACGTCAGATCTTATGACGTAATATTGTTATTTTTAGACCAGGGGTTTCGTAGAACAATTTTTTAAATCATCAATATTTTAGAAACAAAACGTTTTAAAATTATTTTTAATGCACTCATGTTATACGTTTTGTTTAGGTAAAGTCAACTAAGTCAAATCAGCTGACTCAAATCAAGTTTGACTTTAAAAATATCTGTTTGTAAAAGTCCTTTCAGAATACCGGGATATTGTACTCGTAACTTAATGAAATTTGTCCAACTGAATACCCCGGATATTTTAAAAAAATAAGATTTCCACCATTAAGTTACGAAGCCATGTTACTGTCTTTGGGCCAATGATCTCGGGGGCGGGGGGGAGGGGCACACAAAGATCATGTTTTAGTGCCTCACTTGACGTAACATGGTGCATAACAAAATCATGTTTTGGCACCCTCTTGGGGCGCAATGCTCAAGATCCCTACACATGGAGTTTCAACGTGGGGTGGCCGTGCAATAATTCCATCTGTCCCATAACTACACATAATTCCTGAAATAATTTTCACAAACGTATGTTGCGTATGATATGCCCTCGATAAACCATCGTATCTCATAGCGTATCTCGCGCGTCACATTTCCCAGCGTACATTGTGGATCTCCTCCTCTCGTGGGTGGGAGTAAATACATCAGGGCTGGGAGGGATGAGGATGAGAAGTTTAAGGGAGGGCGGGGGTGGTGGGGGGGGGCGCTGAGGGAGGTGTTAGCGGATTTAACTGTCAGGGTCCGGGGAACATGATCGGTCTATAAATTGGCACTGACGCTTTTACTGGTGCTAAGGTAGACGGTGTGTGTACATGACGGGTTGGTCTGGGACTGGGAGACAGTGTGTACGTGTGAGACAGTGTGTACGTGTCGGGTTGGTGTAGGCCTGGGAGACAATGTGTACGTTTGGGACAGTGTACATGTAAGAGAGTGTGTAAATGAAAGATGGTGTGCCTATTTGAGACAGTGTGTACATTTAAGACAGTGTGTATACGTGGCTGTTTGGTCTAGACCTGTGTACGTAGGACACAGTGTGTGTACATGGCAGCTTGTACAAGGCATGGGAGAAAGCAGAATAGCAATTTAATCGACGAATCTTTAAAAAAATTAATCAATTGTGTACATATAATACATTTTAACATGCGCACGTATTTATAATACACTATTAAAACTCACAATTTCTAAACTCACACATACATGAACACATCATACACGTATAACAACAGTGTGCTGTACCATACATGATTGTAACCGCGCGTTATCCTTTTATGTAGTTATTGTAAGCTTACTGTCTACTTAACATCAACTAATCGTTCAATGGAGCATGTAATCGTTCAACGGAGCATGTAAGCGATTCTCAAACCTTATGTAATGGATTATGTTCCCCGACTCCCCATCACTATCAACTACAAAACAAGTAACATAACAATTGTTGTAGTCATTGTAAGTTATTTTTAGAACCCTCTTTTTTTTCTTATCTTATCCGACGATTGTCCGGAAACGGCTACTAGACAAGTGACGTGCGAGTGATGTCTTGTATCTTTAGTTTCACGGTCACCACCAGCACCACCATCACCACCACCACCACCAACAACAACATCAACAACACCAAACAATATCAACCAACGTAAACCGGACTTCAGATTCTGAAACGAAATTTGTTTCTCGCTACCGCTAGCAAGTCTCGCGACTAAACCGTCCGTTCGACTACAGCCTAAAACAAAAGGTATGAAGAGACAGGGGGAGCGGGGAAGGGGGTGGGGGCGAAGGGAGGTAATGAAGCGGGGTGTAGCAGAGTAATCTCGCCGTCGCCATTTCAGACATAAACGTTAGAGGGCGCTGCGGTCTGCACAGTTTACATCAGTCAGTGTGCCGAACCGAGGACCCGGCGAGGGCTTCCTGGCGGCCGAGCTGTAATTTCTCGTTTTGTGGGGGCCCGTTATGGCCCCTCGAGTCGTAGCAACGTGTGGGGCAGGCGCCATGCCCACCGATAGCCGACCATGCTTTCTGTCAGGCTTGTAAAACTTTCAGCTTTTGCCCGCGCCGAGGCGTATCCGGCAGGTGGGTTTGTTTTTTTTTACACTGGGGATGGGAAACCTTAACAACTTTTCATGTGATCCGTAACATGTTTAACAAGTCTGTGTGAGGGTGGCGAGTCAATTGAGACATTTGATCTAAGAAATACTGGTGTTAGATCAGCTATGTGGGGACTGGGGGAAATATGTCTTCTTAGACAGTGTTTTATATAATACGGGTCATTTGACAGTGTTTTATATAAAACGGGTCATTTGACAGTGTTTTATATAAAACGGGTCATATGACAGTGTTTTATATAAAACGGGCCATTTGACAGTGTTTTATATAAAACGGGTCATTTGACAGTGTTTTATATAAAACGGGTCATTTCACCAATATGAGAATTTTTTGTGATTTGATAAAGTCATGTTTATAGTTCTTGTATATGTCCATGACCTCCAGATATCAATAGTTCACTCACATTTCTCTCCTGCCGACGTCACGGCAAGTTTCAATGGTTTCAGCAGAATCGAAATACAGATCCTGGTCTTCATAACAACTACAGCGTTATGGCAGTAAATCTGAAGGACCGACTTCCATATCTTGCCAACAGATCGAACTGTTACATTCAGATAGACGAGTCCACTTTGTTTGGACATGATCTGACACGACCACGCCCCCCCCCCAATGGCTGACGTTTGAACTCACTTCACGAAACAATTGCGCTCATAGTAGAGCATCGGCGTGATTGCACTTACACGATTACGAAACACCGACACCGTTACAGTACATTATTACAGGAGATCATTACATGGCATCGTTACATGACGCCATTACTTGACGCCATTATGTGACACAATCACGGGACACCGTTACAGGACATCATCTCACTGAACAAATGTAACCAAATACACAAGTATTCCAACACCTCACAAATTTCTCGGTCTCCGTGAAACGCCCCTGTCGTACCTTCGAGCGAGCCGCACGCCGCCCCACGAGTCCTGTCTAGCGCTCATGTCTGTGTTACATTGTAAGCAAAATAAAACCGAGCCTGGCGGCGAGGGCGATAAAGGACTGGAGGTGGGGAAGGGAAGGCAACTCCGAAATTTATTGTTGCTCCAAGGGGGAGGGGAAATCCAAAATATAATAGTAAATTTGTGTTTATGATGAATATGCGGAAACAAGGGGGAACCTGGGGGAAAATAAGGTGCAGCCGGGGGTATAAAGGGGGATAAAGATGAGCAGAAGCCTCAGATATCGACACTGTTCTTTGGGGCATATTTGTTTGACGGTAAAGCTGTTGCGTAATGTCATATTGTTGATGTAAAAGATTTAGTTCCGTTTTTGAACAGGATGCAATTTGGCTAGATCTAAAAGGTGTTGAATTTATTTTTGAAATGAATGTTGATTGGGGATGTATGGGAAGGGGGCATTAAATATTTTGAGAGCCACTGATTTTAAAACAACTCTTCGAGGTGGAGGGGGGGGTGTAAGGCCGAGTCAAAACAAGTGATTTTTATTCTTAACAAAAAGGCCCCGAAGGACGTAGAGCGTAGAGGCTTGTTTGTGAGGCGTCAATCGAGCAGGGCTTACGTGTTTTTTGTTGTTTTTTTTAAAAACGTTACGTTCGGTGATTTTGGGGGTGAATAGGTGAACGGGTGTAGCTAAATGCGTTGTAAGTTGTATCAGAAAGTGTGAATAGGTTTACGAATCAAAACAACTGGATATCCATTTATGGGAGCACACAAAAAAGGCCCTCAGGGCGATCTGGTTTGATGGTGAAGTAAAAATGGGAAGGGTTTGTCCTTGGCCTTGGTGTCTTACTTACATTCAAAGCTTCTGCTTTCGTACAGACGGCCCTAGAAGGTCAAAGGGCTTAGTCAAAGTTTTTCGGTCTGTAAAAATATGACTTGTATGTGATGTAACATTGAGAAAAATATTTATTATTCTTAATTCGGTTTTCCTTAGAGGAGAATGTTTATCATGAGGAAAATGAGTGTCACTTTAATTCGAAAGAAGACCCTCACACCTGCCCAGTGATAGTATTAGAAAAGTAAACCTTCTGCAAACCCGATTACGGAACTGGCTCTAGATATTTAAAATCCCTTATATTAACTTCACAGTCTTGTCGTCATCTCTTGATCCCGCGGAAAAACAAAAGTAAAAAATGACACCCTTCCCATGATCCTATCGATCCGACATTTTGTACATAGACTTGCGTCACCTAACAATGCATTGTATCAAAATTTCAGATCGATAGAATGTACCGTAATTAAATTAATGAAATTTTAGTTTATCTCTATGTATCACTATGTAGCACGTGTAGCCGTCTGATATAGTTGACCTCCACGGATCACTGGTTTTTAACTCGGTGTCACAGGGGTCTGTCACGGTCTGTCGCGCGGTGCGTATTATTTTGAGAGCAATCAATACTTATAGTTATGTCTCCAAAGTACCCGTTGAGGGTCGGGTAAATCCGAAGCGACCGTTTCGTCCCCCTCAATTTTACTAGCAACGCCATTGAGCGGTGCCGGTTTAGGGCCAGGAGCGCCAGTACGGATTAGCAAAAGGTACCGCGAAGAACGCAGCGGACGCCAGCTCTGAGGAAACCTTCCAGTGGGGTGTTGCACCCTAGGTAGGTCATTGATGATCCCCCGCACTGAGGCGATCCTAACCATTGAGACTCATTTGCTTTGCCGGGGTGGCGCCGAAGTGGTAGCGGGTCGTAGTAAGGCAATTCCACCCCTCCTTGTGAGGTCAACTTAGTGGGAGGCATCCTCGACTTTCTGTCTTAGATGCCCAGGTGGCCGCTTCAGAAGCGACCGCTCCGGGGGGGGGTGGGGTTCCCAGCTGTCAACGTCCTCTTCTGGGGGAGGGGACCAGATAGCTGGGAGGGTCTTCCAGGAAGACCCATGAAGAGCACTAGGCTCGGGGCTTCTGATTTTCTTCCACATTTAGGATCAACAGTTATGTCTCATATATAAGGGATTTAGAGTAAAAAAAATTGTTTTTATTTTCTCCATAACATGCCTTGAAACCTCACTACGGAGACATTGTTGTATGTATTGTTGAACACGACGAGGTTGGGGGATAACACCGTGAGATGACACCTCGTTAAAGACGGCGACCATCTCGCGAGGAACCGCTGGCGAGAGCCGCTTATCCGCATACAACAGGATGGCCCGGAACCTGGTGGTTTATTAAGACAACCGGATCACACGTAGTTGCAGTACACGGTAGTGGCGGGCTGTGAACTCAACGAGATTGGACTTAACCGTGACAAAAATAAAGACACAACGGAGGCGCTTAATGAGCCGGACCCGACCATAGTTCTCAAAGTGTGGGGCGGGGGGGGGGAGAAAGGAGGTAAGGGAAGGGGCGCCCCCACTTAGGCCCCACTCAAGAGCTCTTGACTTATCCGCCGACAACAGCTGAGGCTGAATTCCCCCCCCTCCCCGGAGCTCGAGAGTGGGGCAGACGACACCGAATTTACTGTTTCCTTTTGACATGGCGCGAGAGGGGAGGGGCAGGGGGGGTGGTGGGGTGGGGGCGCGAGTGTCGCCGGTTTCTTTTCTGCCCTCACAATCGTGTCCACTTGCCGCCGTGTGAAAAACTCACAAGTATTTTCTTGTTTATTGTGTGTGTCTGTGGGAGTAGGAGACAGTGTATGCTTCTACAGGAGACAGTGTATTGCCCTAAAAAAATATATTAAAAAAGGGGTTCCTGTTGTCCACGGGAGACAGCGCACATCTCATCTTGCAATGTTGTTCCCACAGCGTGTACGGTGGGAAGGTTAGCGTTGATAAAATAAAATTAATAATGAAGAGAAAGTTCTCGAATTTTCGATAAAACGATTTAGTATTAATGATGAATCCAACCACTGCAGGTGATAATTAAAGAGTTTTGTGTGTGTTTTTAAAAAAACTTATTTAACGTATTTTGTGGTTCGCTTAAGGTTTGTGACACTTGACGGCTTAACAAATTGAGAATTGTACCACATTGAAAATACCACATTAGCAATTAATACTTTTGGCAGTTGTAGGGTATAACAGGTGTAGGACTTTGACAAATTGCAAACAATGATAGGTATTGATTGACAGCTCTAGGAGGACTTTAACAGGTGTGCGGTATTGACAGGATAGCACTTTAAAACCCGCGATAATTTTAACTAACCGACAAATTTGAGACATAGACAATTTAGGCTAGGACATTGTCATTGTTTTTATGTCTTAGGACATTGCCTGCTTTAGGGCATAGTGAACGAGTGTTCAGCAAATTTTTTCGCAAAATTACTATTGTTCCTATTTTTTTTAAAACAAAATAACAAGGATTTTCTTTGACAAACTGGGAATTGATGTAGTTAACCGTCATTGTCCGGCAAGAGAAGTGGTCAGCCCCGCAACCGTGTCTGTGACTGACCCCCGTACTTGACCCCCACACTAGCGACACGTCCTCACGCGTCGCCTCCACTCGACTTCTCCCACTGGACGGTACAGAACACCAAGTGTTGCTGTCCGGCAGACCTTTTGACCCCTGGGACCTCTTACGGCGCCTTTGTTTCGAGAGTAACTCACTTAGAAGAAAGAAAAAGAAAAAAAAACAAAAAGCCCCCAACGGGATAAGGAATAAGAAACAACCAATCAGCGAATGGCGCAATAGGGCGCTGCTGTAAGTGACTCTAAATATAGCAGCAGTAAGTTCTCACGCTAACGTTATGTTGTTGTTGTTTTATTTAATCTTACTCGTCTTTTCGCTTGCCATCCAAAACCACTTTCTTATCCAATTATTATTATTGCTGTTATCATATATATATTTACGCTCAATTATCATTGACTGTTACCTAACGCTAAAACATAATCGTTTTGGTTTCCAGATTAACATTAACCAAACAACGCATGAACCTATGACGTCAGCATTTGTGTTGTAAACAGTGCTGACTGACTCAAAGAGTTATTTTTTTGGTGCAGTAATTTGGTGCGCTGCTTTCTAAAATTACTTTAAAAATCGTGTGGTGATTAGCAGTGTAAAAAAATATAATATACATACTTTGTGTACATTTCAGGAATATTTCATATTTTTGAATATCATACAAGGACAAGTTAGTTGGGCTTTTGAAAAAGGCGGGCGCGCAGGCGCCACGGCGCCGCAGCACAAACTAGTCAATAATATTAAATTATTATTATTATTATTTTATTTTTTTGTTTATGGATCATTTTTGGCTGTTTTAATATAATGATTGTTGTCATTTTAAAAGCCGAAAATAGAGAACACGTTTTGGAACACACAGGGGATCTCAAATTAGTGGACCCTTGGCCATCACCGGGATTTGAAGGTGTTCTCACAGGACGACGAAAATTAAGTGTGTGGGGTTGGGGTGGGGGGCGATTATTCGTGTATCAACGATCACCTCACCGAGTGTATGTGTTTTGAGATTTTGAGAATCCCTGTGACCGACTTTTACATTAATTGTAACGTTACGACCCCATTCGGGTATAAAAACGGCAATAGATGGCCGGGGGGCTATTCATGACCAAGAAAATAACCGCGTCAGGTGACGCAATTTTCAGGGCTGACCTGTAACTGTTGGACCATGTCTTCCATTACACCCTCTTCGCCGCTGGACCATGCAGCCATTGAAGCCCCCCTACGCAATCTCTCCCCCTTTCCCCACTACTATCTCTTTAATCTTCTATCCACACTTTTAAATTTTTTCACATATTTTTTTTGGTTTAAACCTTAAGTTTGTTTTGAATATCCGATCTCATGACATGACATAAACTGACATGCATATACTATATTAAGAATAAAGGATAGATCAGGTGTTTTCATCCACCTTTTAAAGATAAAATGCGATTTTAAAAAAAATCGGTTAAAATTTCGATATGAAAAATTAGGGAAGATATCTATCTGGTTTTGACTATTGGATAGCGCAGGGGTCTCCTGCCCTCAGCGGACCCGGAGACCTTTTAATCCAAAAAAAAAGATCATTTTTACTATAGTACCACAAAAATGTGCAGTCGGCCCCCAAATGCTGTTTGACATTAGTGGCCCCCGGGAGAAAAGTTTGGAGACCCCTGCGGATATATACGCCGATGTGACTCATATCTACATCCTGGATAAGTGCGCGAGACGGGTGTTAGGAAAACGTGACATAAACAAAAACAATGATCACTGGAGGTCACCAATAGTTCTCACATGTGGGAGTCAAACGTAAGTCAGATTTGTAGGATACATCATTCGGCGTCCACGGGCCAGCGCGAAAGACTCAATTGATGGATAGCATCATAGGGGCCCCATGTGCAGCACGGACAGCAGCGCGAAGACTCAATTGTTGGATACATCATAGCGGGTCTCCACGGGCCAGCGCGAAGACACAAGGCCGGTGGTGCATGCACACGAAAGGTGACGTACCAAGATGGCGTATTTCGGCAACATCCCCCTCCATTCCCCCCTCCCCCCGCCCCAACTTTCGTTAAATATGTTGATGTCTCTAGTAAGAGACTGCAGAGGGGGCAAAGGTTGTCCAAGTGGATAAGATGAAACGATTTTGTATATAAACCCCAAGTAAGAAAAGTCCTATTATCAACTTTGACAAATTTGCCGTGTTTAAATTTCACTCTTACTTTAAAGCACTTATGAACTATTTGTGTACTTGTTATCAGGTGCATGTAGTTCACGGAACATCATTCGTCTTCGTGAGTGTTACCTTCCTCCCCCCCCCCACATAAATTGGGCTATATATATATACATATTTATATAGATATATATGTGTGTGACATGACCCAATACGAAGTTTCATTGCTTGTGTTGTTTTGAAATCGGTTAAATATGCCCGCGGGGGTTTCACGCATCAATTCATGCGTGTCCTCTAAATAGGCATGTAAAAGTTTTTTAAATTTTAGAACAGCCTGGAATTTCAACATGAAACAAAGCCATGACGACATCTGGCCTGGGCTCAAAGTATGTTTATTGAGGGGAAATGTGATACAATAATAATAAAACTGCAGGTGGTGGCTACATTTGCTAGCAGTTAATTGGCTCGTGCTTGTCATGTGTAGGGGGGGGGGAGAGGACGTGGATATTACGGGCTGGTTTAATGGACCACAGCCAGGGGTTAAGACGTCTCATAATGGACCACAGCCAAGGGTTAAGACGTCTCATATACTTTGTTTTGATTTGTTAAAATCATGACACAACATTAAAAGTGAACCATTTAAAAAAAAAGAGATTTTCATTGATACGAGGCGTCAAGTTTTGTTTTGTGTTAAAGTTCTGGATATGTTCGGTTTTGTCGGAGTTATCACACTTGTGGACAGTGGCGTAGCTGGGGAGGGGGTCAAAATTCGAAAGCCCCCCCCCACTGAGGGGGCCCCCAAATGAGTGTAAATTATCTCATGTCATGCCGAATGTCAAAATGCAGCCCCCCCCCGATAAAAAAAAGTTACAAGCCCCCCAAGGCCCCGAAATCCCTAGCTCCGCCACTGCTTGTGGATCGCTGTATGAAAATCAATATGGCGGCGGCATAGCACTTCTGCTGAATCAGACTCCAGAAACACTTGAGTAACATTATGCACCCTTTTTTTAAAAAAAAATCACTCCGCCATTATTTTATCATAATTTATTCAGAACCTGAGTACTTCAGAAAAACCATTTAAAAGATGTTCTTCTTTTTTTTTAAATATCTTTTGTTAAATTCAAAAGAGAGTTTTGGCGATATTAGTTTCGACCTCTAAGTCTCACAATCGACTAGTGTTTCACTCTTACCACGCCAGCTACATGATCGCAAACTCGTTCTGGCCTCGGGGAAAGCATATCAGAAGGTACACGAGTTTTTAAATGTGTGTGATATAAATTTTAATGTAAACATATTCAATTATTTGCCCCTTATTCTCTTTGGTGTGGTTTTGTGTGCGTGTATGTGTCTGGGTGTGTGTGTGTGTCGTGTGCATGCGGGCGTTGGATTTTGATGCTCAAGGATCTCAGCTCAGCTCGACATTCGATCTCATCTAAAGAAAATACAGTCTCCGACGTGCAGCGGCGGCGTACTTTCCGTGTCAAGGGCGTTTCAATCGAATGGGACTAGTTTTGATTTCGCAACCACTTTCCACAAGTCTTTCGTTATTGGCGATATATTCCAATTTTCGAATCCGCGGTTTGCTTGATTACTCCTTGACATCAAAGTCTCCGTGTTGTTTTTTTTAAAAAATGTATCAACTGTCGAAATCGTTCTAATGTTCCCTCTGAGGGTTCCTTGTTCCGTGTGCAAAATACCAAACTCGTGTACAATGTTGCAAAGCTTTTATTTTTATTAATTTTTTAAAATTTTCTTTCTATATGTTTATTACACGTGGAACGTGTTATACCCCAGAAACACAGATTTGTAATGTCCTTATCAAAATGTGCTGCGTGGTAATTGTCAACTGCTGCGCGGCGTCCGTCACATATATGTAGCGGGACATACTTGGATGAGTGACACATGTGCGATCTACGCAAACTTCGATCGTAGTTTAAAACTAGTAACTTTCCCATGGTTTCTAAACAATACTATCTAAAAGTATCAAGGCGAGTGTGCATGTATATTCATTAGTAGGCAGAGAGAAAATATACTCTCAAATTAAATTTTAATTTAAAATCACTACAAACAATAACTAATTACAGTATTAAAAATAAAATATAAATTATTACAAGTCAAACAAGATTTTTTTAAAAAATGTCTTATCTTTCCCCTTATATCATGTTTCTCTCCCTTGAACAATCTTTCCTTAAAATGCCTTTTGAACTTATATAATGGATTCACCCTACTCCCTACTCACCCCTCCCCCTCCAGTCGGGAGGTGTGAATAGTGACCCGATCAAGTTTATTGTAATTATAATTTCACTTTTTTGTGTGGGCGTCTCCTGGCCCTGTTAGCGCCCCCGCAGGCAAACGACTCGCTGGAGGCCCGAGTGGGTGAAACGTTGTCTCCTCGTTTTGGATTTCCACTCCAACTTTCAAAATGGCGTCGTGGCGGCTCGTGTTTCCAGACTGGATCTGAGTTAGCGTCTGAAAAAATTTGCTGAGAATTTTAAGTTGGTTTGTTTCGTTTTGTCGGGTCATGAGTCGCGGGTCACATTTTTAACATGGTATTGGCACATATTCAATTGAAAACAACGATGAAGAGGTGCGGGATAGTGTCATGATACAATGATAAGCGGGGTGATGATAATGTGATAGCGTCATGATACAATGTTGATAAATATGTAGATAATAGCACATATAAATAAAAAAAACTAACGAAAATGTGATCATAATGGTCTTAATGATTGTAATAAAATCAACCCTGCAGATGTCAGTGATGATGATAATAAAGATAACAATGAAGGTGAAAATGTTAGTGATAATAATGACGGCATGTGAAAAGGAAGTACAGTTATAAAAGCAAAGATGTATATGATGAGGACGACTTAATACTAAAAGTTACATTTTGTCGACGCTTGTGGAGCATGTCGCTAGCAGTTATGATTTTGATCGGCCTAATGAGATAGGATATCATGAGTTACCAAGGGCGTTTCTGTCACGGGGTTAACTAATCAAGCGGCGCGTCAAGAGGGGGGGGATACATGTGTCCGCGGGCGCCAGGGTACAGGGGCGCCAAGGTACAGGGGCGCTAAGGTACAGGGGCGCCAGGGTACAGGGACGCCAAGGTACAGGGGTGCCAGGGTACATGGGCGCCAGGGTACAGGGGTGCCAAGGTACAGGGGCGCCAAGGTACAGGGGTGCCATAATGAAGCGTACAACGTCTCATTATAAAACGTGAACACGCTGATATTAATTAAACACAGAGTTGAATTTTTTGTCCCCATGCACAAAAAATCATAGCTACGCCTCTGATCTAATCTCCATTACAACCGGAACTTCCCGTAATGTGATAAATCCTTTCAACATAAAGACAATTATATGGCCACTCATCAACAACTACAAGATACGTGTAGTCCTAATACGTGCTGTTGAATTTAGTTCACTCGTCACGTATATTGTCCCCCATCACAGGAATCCGGTCATACGAATTTAGCAAGAAATAGATTAAAATCGTGTTTCGTAACGTACCGGAAAGTTCCCATAGGAAATGTTAATTCGGCTAAATCGGGAATTGGCTTTGGTTCACAGATTCCCCAACAAATAGAGCGTGAAGGCTTATATGTGAAAATAGATCTAGAAAAAGTTATGTTAAAATTTGCGTTACCGTTAAGGAACATTAAAAAGTTTAAATTGAAACCAATTAAAAATAACTTTTAAAATTCAGAAGGTCTTTCTCATTCGGTTTACTTATAAGATCAAACTTATATTTCGACCCCCTCCCTCCCTGCTATTTTTCCCCCTTCAGAACCTAATTTTGACGTTTTCCCTACCTCGCCTCTGGTTGTCAATCTCCGACAGTTGTCACCTCCCGAAATCCACCTCCCCCCTCCCCCAACCCTTCGGGGAGGACAAGCTCGTTGTTTTTTGAAAGCGTACCGAGTGTCGCCAATAAGGTCCCACACTAGCGGGAACGCCGCGACGGCGCCTCGGTGACTTGTATCTATCTATATTGTTGACTGGCTCGACGCGAGCTTCAAACGAGCGACTATTTGTTCAGTCGTTGGTGGCGGTCCGCGAGGGGGAACGTGGCGAGGAGGGTTGGGGGGGGGGAAAGAGAAATGGTCCAGTCCTGGAAGCAACTATTTGACGTGTCAAAAAGGGGAAAAGGGGGGGGGGAGCCCAGTTCTGGGCTTGGATGTTGACTTTGTGACGTGGGTAGGTAGTCGGATAAACGTGGTGGCGGGGGGGGGGAGGGGGTGGAGGTAGAATAAGAATGATAAACCGTTATCTCACCTGAGTGGGCAGAACAACTTAGGATTTACGAAGTCATAAGCGAGGACTCCCAGGGAGCGATACCTTTCCCCGGAGCCCGGGGAGTCTTAATTTAATGCGTTTGAATGGCGTTGAAGTGCGTTACGTTTTCACTATAAAAAAAAAGCGGCAATTCAAAACCCATCTCGCTCCTTCTGTAGGTCTCCCCCCAGCGTTGTTCCCGAGAATCAAAGCTAAACCAACGGTCTGACCTCATCACGTCGACCTATCATTGGCATCGGCGAAGTGTTTTTTTACTCCCCTGGGGGGGGGTTGGGTTGTAACTCAGTCCCTACCCCCCCCTACCTTCCGTAATTGTTCGGACCAAGTTAGGTAGCATGTAGATCGGGGGGGGGGAGGAGGGGCGGCGGGGTAGGCGGATCGAGGTGATATGATTGACAATCACGATGCCCATTGGTCACCCCCTGCTGCCCCACCTTCGACTCACACAAGCTGTGACGTTACAGGATGTTGGTAATTGTCACATGACGTGTTTAGATAATAAACATACATATTTGTTCTTTTGTATTCCATGAACCAGTCACCAGGGTTCAAAGGTCATGTTAGGCGTCAGGACAATAACTCCAATGAATAGGGCGATAAAAAAAATTAAGAAACTTTTTACAAGTCAAAGAAAGAGGGAGAGGGGCGAGAGATAGGAGAGAGAGGGAGAGAAGAGGGGGGGAGGGGTGAGAAAAGAAAGGATATGAAACACACCAAACTTTCCCCGCGTAGGAAAACGCCACCGCGACGGTAAACAGGTCGCTGTTGGCTTTATTAAGTATTTTAAATAGTTCGTACGTCGCCGCCTGTGCCACGAGCAAATAGAAACGAAGACTTGAGGCGTCGAGACCGCGACGAGGGCGCTAGACAAGACAACGGGATGTGTATGGTTTGTGGGCGGTAAGGGAGAGGACTCTTACTCTCACACCGTAAAAACACACTTACAGTGGCAGATTCACAGAAAAGATGACACGTTTTGTCGGGTCTCTTTTTTTTTAGTCAGGGCCATTGGTGATCCGGTAAGAGTGACAAGACGGAAGTACTATTATAGTACATCGACATAGCTATTTGTTGGTTTGGGTTGAATTCAAAGTTGTGGGGGGAGAAATAATTTAACTGTATATTAGTTATATTTTTGTATCACAAATTACGTTTTTGACGTCTGCAAGAAGTAACCGATCTTTGGGTCAGAGAGTGTATTCTTTCTTTTATTTCTCGTTGTTTTCTATTGCCTTAGCCACGAGTGTCGGTTTGAATGCTGCAATGAACGATGGTATGACGAGGTTTTATACATTATCCGACACTTTCAGTGGCTTTTAATGGCGAACATAAACAATTACAGCTTAGCGCTGGGCTGGAAATGTTGTTCTTTTTCCTTTAAGGAGTATGGAAGGTTTTTTTTTCTTCTGTGGTTACCTTATTATTATTGAAATTTATTCACCGCTGCTTTTAGATGAATACATTGATTATAACCTTGCATAAAATTGGGGATTCTCTACCCTCCCCCACCCCCTTTCCCATTCTTGTATTCACCGTAATAATAGAGTTTAATAATGGTTTCTTTACGTCCTTAAATACTTGAAGTATAGTTCGAGGAAAGAACGAGGACGTTGTTGTGGGGGGGGGGAGGGGATCAGAGTGGTGGCGGCTACAAGAAAACAAAGGTGTCCGTGGCAGATCTACGAAACGAAGGTTGTAAAAAAAAATCGTATAAATTTATGTCACGCGGGCACTGTTAATGGACTGTATTGGCTTCCTCAGCGGGACCCGAACTGTCGGCCCCTAGGAGAGTAGGCGAAACGAGAAACTTGGGAGACCCGTGCGGTTCGGACCCGGTGTGTCGATTCCATTCAGGTGTCAGCGCGGGCCGGGTCCTGACGACGTGTTGGCACTGGCAGTTGTTTGCGACACTCGAACCTCGGTTTAGCACTTAAACAATGGCGCGGAGCCATTATCGTACCTGTCAGCGTCGCAGAGTGCCCTCCTCACCCCCCCCCCGCCTCTCCGACAATTCAACCCTCCGGGGTGGTTGTCAGTTACATCCCTCCTCAGAGTGTCACCTACAACCCTCCCTCTGTTGAACACCCCCTCCCCACTTTACCTACTCTTGTATACGCCCTTACCACACTCTCATCCCCCCTCCCCCATCACTTCTTACACTTAACCCATTATGGCCAGTTAACTGTTGGACAATAGCACTGATAGAAATGTAAAATCCCTGAATTTGATGATGAAATTGGAGATAGCGAAAAACTTAAAAACAAAGTATGATATCAGCCCTGTTGGTTTATACCCGCAAGCCATGTTGGTTTATACCCGCCAGCCATGTTGGTTTATACCCGCCAGGCATGTTGGTTTATACCCGCCAGCATGTTGGTTTATACCCGCCAGCCATGTTGGTTTATACCCGCCAGCCATGTTGGTTTATACCCGCCAGCCCTGTTGGTTTATACCCGCCAGCAATGTTGGTTTATAAAAATGTATATCAAGAGAGGTTTTGGCAGCAATTTATCTAAAACTTTGTAGTAAGCGATTTGTGTTCCAACTTCGACCACCGTCGTCGATATGAGACAAGCGAGAGAACCCTGATCGCCTTAATGTGTTTAAATTAATAATCGAGAGTTTTATCTAAGCTTAATAATGATGATTGTGTTTATTTTATAACGGTTTATGTCCTGTCCATTATGTTCTCTGTTTTCTGATCTTCAAATCTTGGCTTACACAAGAACTCTTCAGATTTCAAAACTGGTTTCTTTCTTGTCACTTTCTCTCATATATATTTTGGGCGGAAAAATCCATACTTACAGTTGCTTCATAAAATCTATAGCGCCCTCATAATTCTTGAACTCTCAGCGGACGTATTAAAGAAGTTGTTTTTTTAATGCAATAGTAACATTTCACCCCCCCCCCACTCCACCCAACATCAAACCGCAAATACGCTCCTGCCATTGTATGCCGATATGCGTATTGACAAATATCATCCCTTAAATGCTTAAGTCCCCTACACACACACACATTTTTTTCTGCGAATTCCAACCCCCGACCCACCAACTCGCGAGTGACGCTCCCTTACTTTCTCTCCATATGAGGGGTCGGCGCCTCGGCTGATGTTGACACCCATGTGTGGCTCGTTTACACGTGTGTGAGTCTATGTATGTGTGTGTGTGCGGAAAAGGGGGGGGGGCTTCATACGGCAACACGCGAAATGCGTCGGAAATCTTCCAGAAAAGGTGGGAATTGGGGAAGGGGCGTGGACTGTTAGGGGGGGGGGCAAGATTCTCGTTGTTCTGGCACCTGATTGTAAATTAAATCTCGTCATCTCTGAGACCTGTAAAGGTCAAGGTCATGTTTCTCATTACATTATCCCACTATTAGTTTAAAACTTCTTTTTTTTTAAAAAATATTGAACTAAGTATGTAACATTTAACATTTTTCGGTATAATAAAGTTGTAAATAAGTTATCGTCTTGGTCAAGTCCCCTAGGCTGAACAACTGACCCAACAAATGTCTTTGTGAACATGTCCTCAATGAATACACGGATTTTGAAAGACGTAAATCTCAATGAAATTGTCCGCATGAATGCCCCGGATGTCTCCATCAGCCGACTTCCTTCATGTTTTAACAAGGCCTATTGCTTAGACTTTGTCTTGAAGGTCTAGTTTCAAACAAATTTCAGGTACAAGCTTCCATTATTTTTACCCATTTTCTTTGTTGCCTCGTTGCATAATTCAAACCAAAAATGTTCTCTTTGGCTCTGGATTTCGCCACAGCTAAGATTTAATTTCTTTATGTTCGTTTTATTCGATTGTGTATTCTATTTGTTCGTTGAAGAAGGCTCTTTGCCGAAACGTTCGCTGTTTTGTGATGTCTTGTCAGGCTCACTCATACCCCTCTTTGCATGTCATCCATCTACTTAACGCACACAAACACATGCTTTCTTTTAAAAAAAAATTACGATTAAAAAAATTTATGGTTCATTATCATTACTCTGACACCGGAATTAGCCGTTGTGGTTGTCATGGCTCCCGACTGACACCAATCTCAAAACTTGTTTTTTTTCTTCTTTCTCTTAGACAAGAATGGGCATACACACACACACAAACTATATATATATTTCAACATGTCGGTCTGGGGCTTTTAAGAAATCCAAACACGGGGTGTCTAGACCACGTGACACGCACACACACACACACCAAAGTGGGTTTTCATCCACAGTTATCTTACCTATACAAATATCCTCGTAAGTGGCCCTATGAAGGCCCGGCGCCAGCTGAGCGGCGGCGTGGCTAGCTCGCTAGACCCGCAATATGAAAGGCTATGGGGTTGGTGTGTGTGTTGGTGTGTGTGTGTGGGGGGGGGGAGGGGGGTGTCAATCCCGTGGAAAATTTATTGTGCAGGTTTTGTCCAATGGAATAAAAAAGGCGAGAGATAGTCTAATGGTCCTAAGATTATGTGTTTTTTAAAGTCTCGAATTTAGATATAGCGAAAACTACACCCTGAACAAAACCTGCTCTGGTTTCCTTTAACAAACTCGTGCCGAAAATAACGCCTGCGCCAATGCCGAGGAGCTGAAGACTATTGAAACATTTGTGATTAATTACGAGTCAATTGTCTTCACAAAATGTTCGAGAAGATAATTTTTAACAAAGTTCTCAACATCCGAATACAACATTTATTTCCGTCCCAAACGGTCGCACTCACGTATAATATGGACACATTCAAACACCAGCAGGTGCCAAGAATCGAAGCTCTGTTAACAAATTCGTTGTGAAGTTTCGGGGACTTCTTGCTAGTTTTTACCCTCCGAAGTTCCCGTAACTGATTCCGTACGAGGTGGTTGTCCGAAATCTCAACCGATCCAAATCCCTTCCGGAACTGTACAGCAAACCTACATTTATCCCCCCGAGCACAGACACAGCCTCAAAGGGACGAAGTTTCTTTCTTTTTTTTTAAAAGGGGGGGGGGCTATTATAACTTGTCGCCAGTTAGTGGAGACAAAACAAAGGGCACCCCCATCCCAAAAATTCCCCTCCTGCTAACCGAAGTGCACCCCCATCCCAACAATGCCCCCCTCCTGCTAACCAAAGGGCACCCCACCCCAACAATTCCCCTCCTGCTAACGACCAGCTCTTAAAAAATGATAGTCCAACCCCAGAGGCTCCGATTCTTTCTGGTGCCCAGGGTCCGTCTGCTAGGCTCAAGAGGCTGTATTCGGAAACCATGCAACGAAGTAATTTTTTTTAAAAAAAATAAAGCGTTTTAGTAATATGCCGTATATTATCGGCCTAAAAGCACCACCACCTCACCCCCACCCTTTCCAAATAGACAGACGTAAGAACGAAAATGAAACATCAACAAAAAGTGTCCCGACTAATTGAAAATTATAAATTCGATCTTCTATAAAAAAAATTATAACTGCACCCTTCAACCAACATCAGAGAACCGCTGGTCTAGCTTACTCGTAACTTCAAACTTAATCCGCGTCGTGCAGCCTATTGGAGACCTCGGGACGCGCGCTCGTTGCCAGGCAACGGGGCGACGTCGCAGAGAGGCTCTTTTTTTTTCTTTTTTTTAAAAGGGTCTTCGGGGGAACTTCAGAGACCCGGAGAGGGTCATCCAATAGTCGTTAGTGCCGCGAGATAGGCGCCGGGCTCCAGTGCCGGCACGAGTTTATTAAGAAGGTCTAGCCGAAAGTGACGTTGTCACGATATACTTTGGGCCACCACCCCCCCTCCCCTCCCCCCCCCACACACACACTCGTCGTTGTATCGGACAGGAGACATTAAGGTTTAAGTGACGGGAAGTTTCAGGAATTGGGGGTGGGGGTGAGACAGGAGGTGGGGGGGGGGAGATATTAGATCTGGTGACACCAGTGGCGAAATATCAGCCGCGAGCTGTAGAAGTTACGGCGTGTTTGTAGATCTACCCCCAGCCCCACTCCCACCAACATGTTTTCTTTTAATGAGTTGATAAATTCATACTTTTTTTGTTATTGTATACATTGAAATATTGGATGTTGGACATCGCCACTGTGAGATATTTTATTCTAGAAATGTTTTGATGAATTATTTTTACGCTGGTTGATTGTGTTTAAAACGGTGCGCCGTGAGAAACGTATGATCAAATCATATTACGTCATTTTAGTGACGACACCAGCATCGTACCAAAAACGTCCGTAAGGGGAGGGCGGGGGGGGTGCGCTTCCTCCCTCCCAACCACCATCCAGGCACAAGCCACACAGTCCTGATAGGCAGATACGGTTTAAATTCTTACACTTTTGTAACTTTATTACCCTCCTTGGCTTTCGGTGGATCCTTAATAATTAACACTAATTCCATAATACCACTTGCATATTCTAAAAGACCCCCAAAAAATGAGCTGATCTATCAGATGAATGTATGACAAAAGGTGACATTGAGACTAATTGGCCTCGCTAACATCGCCATATACAGCAGCACAATCAGCCATAGATCCACTTCCAGTAATGGCCCTCGCGTCGGCACCGATTAGGATTATGTCCCTCTAATTGTTTACCAGTGGTCCCAATTTTGAAAAAAAAATGTTATCTAATCAACTCCGTCACGAGGGGCGGGGGTTGGTGTGGTTTTGTGTCGGACACCCCGAGAGAACGACGTCATATTTGATTATTTCATGTCTGCGACTCGTGTAGCCTCGTTTCCGAAAACCTTAAACCACACCGTCCGTTGTAATGCAGTAAGTCCAATTTTGTCTATCGCGTCCAATGAAATTAGAAAACTTTGTCGCCTAATCTTTGACATCAACTCATTTTTTCCCCCACCCAGGAGCGCAGTTAACAAAGTGATGCCTTCCTTTCTCCCCGTGTGTGAATTTTTTTTCCCACTGTTGTGTGGTATTTTCTGCCAATTATCGATTTTCATAACTTTGTGTGTGAGTGTGTAAGAAAGTTCTGGTTAATGTTACCACTGCAGTTTTAAACAGTGTTCATGGTAATCCCCAAAACCGGAAGTTTCATGAAAGTTCATGATGTGATCACTGACACCCTTGGTCCTCGTCACCGACTACCGTGACGTTCGTTACTATTCCGTTTATAGACTCGGGCCCCAAACTTTGGTAGACTCACTTACCACATTTACAGCACTTCTCACGACGGATATCATATTTGCGCTCGATATAATTCATCACTTAAAAAGAAAAGAAAAAATAAAAATAAAAAGAAGGGGAAAAAGAAAAAGAAAATGGAAGACAGCAGACTTGACTTGAGTGGCCTCCCTTACGTGTTTTAGAAAGGTGGCGACCCCGCGTGTCACTTACAAGTGCGCTGTTCCGGATTAATCATTTTCAACCTTATATATCTCTTCAAGAGATTTTGTCTGCGTTCTTCTTTTAACAAAACAAAAAAAGTTTATTTATTTCAGTCTGGTCTAGACTTGAGGTGGCACATGTGGATTTAGTGAATCCACTGAATTTCTAAACTCCACTTGCGCTGTTGTTGTAAGTCTTACAGTGAGAAGATTTTTGTTTCCATCACCAACATTTTGCTTTGAACGTAGAGCAAAGAAAATAACAATAGACACGGCTTTTATATAAAGGATGTGTGAGCGATCGTGTGTCTGATATCAATCAAACAAAAATACCTCATACTTCAAGGGCCGCCCCTTTCACCGCTTTGAATATTAATAAAAGACGGACAAAGCGTTCGATGACGCTATCTTCAGTTATTTCTTAACAAGAATTGTACTCTCAAAACCACAGTGAATAGAAGATAAACTGATTTCGACTTGAAATACACCACACACAAAAAATGGCGGCGGCGATGGCTGAACTTCTCCGTAAGTTACAGGGAAAAGTACACAAAGAAATCGGATACGACCTCCCCCCCCCCTTATACTACGCCACTGCACACATTCGTCCCGCCTTTGAACTTTAGTAACACTTGTATGCTCCCACTACCAACCCATTGATGAAACTAAAATCTTCTAACAAAAAAATTCAAATTTCTATAAAAAATACCAGGCATAAAACCCGCATGGACTATGTATAATATTGCGCGCCAAACGCGCTTTTTAAATTGATTATATTACGCACTGAATTCTCGTGGGTTATTTATGGCGAATTTTAGAAACGGTTAATTCTGCTGCTAGTTATATACTTGTGGGGATAGTGTTTAAGCATTTTCCATAGTTGACCGGGCCTAGTTGAATGGTAAATTGCATTACCCGTGATAAACTTACGGATGCAAAAACTTACCGCGGCTGCGCGTCAAATAGTTTGCGCACTAAAGCCAAAAATATATATTTAAAAATTAGAATGAACGAATCAAAACTTATGTAATTTTAATCCTGTTTTTTCCCCCTTCTTTTCCAGACGAATATTCCCTGCGTACAAGGTCCGGCTGTCCGGTCTGGACAAGAAGTCCAAGTACTTCCTGTTGATGGACATCATGGCCGTGGACGACTGCCGCTACAAGTTCCACAACGGCAAGTGGACAGTGGCCGGCAAGGCTGACCCCTGAGATGCCCAGGCGCTGTTACATCCACCCGGACTCCCCGTGCACGGGCGAGCAGTGGATGCAGAAGGTGGTCAGTTTCCACAAGCTCAAGCTGACCAACAACATCTCGGACAAGAACGGATATGTGAGTATCATTGTGAGTAACAAAACTGGGTTTTTTTCAAATCTGACCTTTGGACAGTGCTTTATCGACCTACGGACGGCTTGAGCTGACCTTCTGAACAGCTTGTGGTTATTGACGGACAGCTACCACCACCCTCTCACTGACCCCTCTTACAGACCCCTCTCACAGACCCCACTCACTGACCCTTCCGACAGACCCCTTTCACTGACCCCCTCTCACTGACCCCACTCTCTGATCCCTTTCACTGACCCCTCTCACTGCCCCTCTCACTGCCCCTCTCACTGCCCCTCTCACTGATCCCTTTCACTGACCCCTCTCACTGCCCCTCTCACTGACCCCTCTCACTGACCCCACTCTCTGATCCCTTTCACTGATCCCTCTCACTGACCCCTCTCACTGACCCCTCTCACTGACCCCTCTCACTGACCCCACTCTCTGATCCCTTTCACTGACCCCTCTCACTGCCCCTCTCACTGACCCCTCTCACTGACCCCACTCTCTGATCCCTTTCCCTGACCCCTCTCACTGACCCCACTCTCTGATCCCTTTCACTGACCCCTCTCACTGCCCCTCTCACTGACCCCTCTCACTGACCCCACTCTCTGATCCCTTTCACTGACCCTCTCACTGACCCCTCTCACTGCCCCTCTCTCTGACCCTCTCACTGACCCCTCTCACTGACCCCTCTCACTGACCCTCTCACTGACCCCTCTCACTGCCCCTCTCTCTGACCCTTTCACTGACCCTCTCACTGACCCCTTTCACTGACCCTCTCACTGCCCCTCTCACTGACCCCTCTCACTGCCCCTCTCTCTGACCCTCTCACTGACCCCTCTCACTGACCCCTCTCACTGACCCTCTCTCTAACCCTCTCTCTGACCCTCTCACTGACCCCTCACTGACCCCTCTCACTGCCCCTCTCTCTGACCCTCTCACTGACCCCTCTCACTGACCCCTCTCACTGCCCCTCTCTCTGACCCTCTCACTGACCCCTCTCACTGCCCCTCTCTCTGCCCCTCACTGACCCCTCTCTCTGACCCCTCTCACTGACCCCTCTCACTGACCCCTCTCACTGCCCCTCTCTCTGACCCTCTCACTGACCCCTCTCACTGACCCCTCTCTCTGACCCTCTCACTGACCCCTCTCACTGACCCCTCTCACTGACCCCTCTCACTGACCCTCTCACTGATCCCTTTCACTGACCCCTTTCACTGACCCCTCTCTCTGACCCCTCTCTCTGACCCTCTCTCTGACCCCTCTCACTGACCCCTCTCACTGACCCCTCTCACTGCCCCTCTCTCTGACCCCTCTCTCTGACCCCTCTCTCTGACCCCTCTCACTGACCCCTCTCTCTGACCCATCTCACTGACCCCTCTCACTGACCCCTCTCACTGACCCCTCTCACTGACCCCTCTCTCTGACCCTCTCTCTGACCCCTCTCACTGACCCCTCTCACTGACCCCTCTCTCTGACCCCTCTCTCTGACCCCTCTCACTGACCCCTCTCACTGACCCCTCTCACTGCCCCTCTCTCTGACCCTCTCACTGCCCCTCTCTCTGACCCTCTCACTGACCCCTCTCACTGACCCCTCTCACTGCCCCTCTCTCTGACCCTCTCACTGACCCCTCTCACTGACCCCTCTCACTGACCCTCTCACTGACCCTCTCACTGACCCCTCTCACTGACCCCTCTCTCTGACCCCTCTCTCTGACCCCTCTCTCTGACCCCTCTCACTGACCCCTCTCACTGACCCCTCTCACTGACCCCTCTCACTGACCCTCTCTCTGACCCCTCTCACTGCCCCTCTCTCTGACCCCTCTCTCTCTGACCCCTCTCACTGACCCCTCTCACTGCCCCTCTCTCTGACCCCTCTCTCTCTGACCCCTCTCACTGACCCCTCTCACTGACCCCTCTCACTGACCCCTCTCACTGACCCCTCTCACGGACCCCTCTCAGAGACTCCTTTAGTAAAAGCCTTCTGTCGACTCGACGTTATTTCAAGCAAATAATTCTGCTGTTGTTGATATTAACGTAACAATAATTGAAAACGTATGCAAGCATTAATTGGATACAGACCATCTAATTGAAACTACTACATACATATAGACGTATATCAAAACGTTTAAATAATTAGCGAATCTAGGGAAGCCAATAGGCTTATTGCGGCGAGTGCTTCATTTATAACTTCTATCTAACAACACAACACGCCCCTGGACGATGTTGTAAGCCAGTTAGACATTAGCTGGCCCTCCGTCTAGCAATTGGCATTCTCGTGTACACACCCAGGATCGTGTACGTGCTCCGATTCCTTCTTTATTCTCCCGCGTTCAAATAAAGGACGCTAACTCCGTGGTTATTAATTGTTTTTTAACGGGGAATAAAGCTGGTTGGAGTTATTGGCCCTTACTTAAATGTTGTATTTCTTATTTATTTTTTAAAGTAAATAAATAAATGAGCGCAAATGAGTTCTTATTACGAAATCACCAAATGCGCGTGGCTCAAATGTACACAGGCGCGATCTGTCATTAAAAAAACAAAAATCAAAGATTCATCTTGCAGTTATTTTCGTTGGTCTTTAATTAAACCATTCTAACGGCATTACACAATAATACTTGCTACTACCGGATGAATCGTGTCCCCCTCACATGTAATTAAAGTACACGCCCCTAGTCTCTGCGTCCACCGCGGTGGGTGGGATATTAATGCAGTATACATTAAACCCCCCGACCTTCCCGAAAGGCGAAACCGCGCCATCTTGCATACGTTTATCTACAGGCGAGATGTTACGGTTTCTCCCGTTAAGATTGCGAGTTATTTTGTCAACGTCCCATTAAGTTCTGAACACCGCGAGAATTATATTTGAAGAAAGAAATTTAAACAATAAAAACCCTCGAGATTACCTCGACCGTGACGACGCACGAGCCGTTTGAAGTCCGATCGACAAGTCACAGGTTTTCTTAGAGACCTCATCATATACCCCCCCCCCGCACCCACAATAAGATGTTCAAAGGCTGCTTGGGCCCCTTGTGTTGGCAAGTGTCGCATTTATTTTGTTGTTGTTGTTCTTGCGCATTTCTTTTTTGTTGTTGTTCTTGCGCATTTGTTTTTTGTTTTTGCTCTTGTTGCGTTTTAACCAAAACATTTGAACTACAGTTGCACACAATTCGTATACCACCATATGAAGAAAAAAAAAGAAAGAAAAATGACCCCCTTTTTTTGACGGACTACGGGGCAAGTGATGTAGCGTTCACAAGTTTTTAGCCACCACTAACGAGCAGGGGAATGTGTGGCCAGCACAATGCCCCAGGGGCCTTGCCAGTACCCGTGCTCGAACCCACGACTCGGGATCTTCCTCGTATCGATAGTCCAGTGCGCTACCACTTAGACCATCCCTGAAGAAAATTCACCTTAAATTAGAATTCCACAGAACTCCGCTGTTTTTGCAATCTCAGTCAACAATCTAAAATAGATAGTTTCTAAGTTATTTTATTTTATTTTCATATATTTCCCAATCTGACTTCAAAGCTCACCCCAGCAACACTAGACACACCACAACAACCAACCCTTTAGCTGTTGCCAGCCCTATGTGATGCTGTAGATCATAATTATTCGTCTCCAAACGCAACACAATAGCAGCGAATCAGATATCCAAATTTTTACGCCTAAGAACTCAGCATGGAGTCATCGCGCGCTTTGCTTTCAAGTCGTGTGTTGAAGATGCGCGCCGGTGCGTGTTGGTGCTACACGAAAGTGCATCGGACAATAGCAGCCAGCAACGAGTCGTAATCAAACAGATGGGAACTATTTGTATTTTGATTTCCTATTATTGGTGGACGAAAAAAATATATATAAAAAAATGGATTATTATATAATTGGATTGTTTGAAAAGTCTTCGCAAGAAGAGAGAAATTTTAGTTGTGCCTCGTTTAAAAACATTTGCATTAACTATTTACATAATAATGTGAAAGTGCTAAAATTAATATGTTACAAATTTTTTCCTTTTAAATTTGTTCATATTTAAAACTTAAAAAGGTATAAGATTTCAGGTTCTACTTTTGAACATTTTAGATTTTCTCTCGATCACACGTTCTAGATAAACATACATAATTTTTTTTTGTCAAAAGAGTAACGAGTGCTTAAAAATAATATAATATGACGTCATCAGTAGGAGTTCCGTAGCAAAAAGACTGTTAAACAATCACCACTCTTTACCCAAAATATACATACATTTTTTATTAAATTTTTAAGTCAATGAAATATCTACGAGACTCTTTTACTTACAATAAATGTATTTTAAAATATGTGACTTGAAGCTAGTGCTTGCTGGGAAGTGTGAGATGGTAGCGTTAGCGCGTGGGTGCTAATGGCGGTAGACCGCACGAGAAGCCGTGGAAAACCTTTGTGCTCGAACGCCGAGCGAGGTGTTAAAATCGCGGGGGCGAAAATTTGGATCAAAGTGCAATACACTCTGCGGTGCTGCCGACGTGTTTTAACATGTTCATGACGTATACATTCATCTCCGTCAGGCGGAAATTAACAGTCCTGTAGGACACACGAGGGCTGGTTGTACCACAACTGAAGTGAGTTGTCCCGTTCTTCAGAGGATCAATTAACAGAATTCCCGAAATTTTACGGGACAACTTGCTATTGAGAGTAATGTTTACAATACAAAAAAAAACCATCATAGAGATTAATTTTTTTTTAAACTTTTAATTTTAGTGCACAACGAACAACAGCGAAGTCTCATCCTTCTGAAATCTGTCCTATTCGGGTTACGCTCTAATGCATTGCGCACCAGCCGCAGAACGCTTTCGGTGCAGGTGCGAAATTTTCATTTCGTTAAAACGCCATCTGATATCCCGTACAGCGGAAACGTGTTTGCCCGCCTATACATAACTAATTAGTGAACGCGAGTGAAGGCAGTTCATCGATTCGTGTACTCATAGACCTGTATACCTACCCGGATGTGAACGTGGTTGACCGCTGGACCGTGATGTTACAGGTGCGATTTACGGACAGGTCTTTTTTTTTCGCCACGTTTTCTACGTTGGTTTGTATTACTGCTGATCCCTTCACACACCAACTGTCACATTATCACATTAGGTTCCCTCCCTCCTCCACCCCACGATTTTTTTTCCCATTTTTTAGGCAAACGTCAGGGTAGTGGGTGTATCGAATCCCCCCCCCCTATAAAATGACGAAACTCGATGGGAACGAACAAAGTATTAACGAAAACATCAATTTTAGAACTATTTTTGATCTAAACCTCGTATTTTAGACCCCTTTCGTTAGCCTCGAAATCAAAATTAATATGTTATGGAGAACTGCGCCATTAACAACTTTTTGTATCACACAAAATGCTAGTTATTTTTTAAAAAAATGTCCCGTTGTCTCATGTTGTAATGTCGTATTATTCCTCTATCCTCTTGTCTTCAGCAAATCCTCAACTCAATGCACAAGTACCAGCCCCGGTTTCACATCATAAGGACCGCTGATTATATGAGGATCGGGATTTCCCCCAGGACAACAGTCGTCTTCGAGGAGTCTCAGTTCATCGCCGTGACGGCCTATCAGAACGAGCAGGTACGTGATGATAATCAATAGTGTCTGTGGTAGAGGGTGTTGGCCTGCTCTCTGTTGTAGAGGGTGTTGGCCTGCTCTCTGTTGTAGAGGTTGTTGGCCTGCTCTCTGTTGTAACATGTGCACACTTCATACGCACACACCTCACACTGCTGCACGCACTCATCGCACACACACGCCACACCGACACACACACACACACATTTCTCGCATTAATTACTAAACCCATAAAATTTCATAAGCTTGTTGAAAAAATACATAGATAGCCGACTTTCTTGAATAATTGCAATCTTTCCCTCGCACCATCCTCATGGCGTCTGTTTCCTCCATCTCGTCTGCTCAGATCACCAAGCTCAAGATTGACAACAACCCGTTTGCCAAAGGCTTCCGTGAAAATGGAGGGGGCCGTAATAACAAAATGTGAGTACCTTTCAACAACAAAAAATTTCAACAATCAAACACAAATTTACACAAAATTATTTTTATTTTGCGCATCTTCCTTAGAATTTGAAGCCCCATTGTGACCTCTTGGGTTAACAGATCAAAGGCGGATACATTTACGGGGAGGGTGGGGGTAATGGGGTTATTTTTAAATACAAGAAAACTTTTTAAAAAAATTTAATAAGATACCAGTTTTAAGTAATTTCTATTTCAAGAATTCATTTTTAAGAAACCGTTATTTATACAGAATTTTTGGGAATTGATATTTCATGCATCAATTTATTAAGAAATCAATGAAATGGTGAGCTCCTATTTGAGGACCTTATCCCGGGACTTCAGAGCAACGCCCGTGAAGGGTCCACTACTTGGGCAGCGGGGGGGGGGCCTTACAAAAAATTGAACTAATAACTCTGACGTTCATATAAGAGTAAAAAAAAACCCAATGTTTATTGCCGTTGGGTTAGGGTAAGGTTGGGGGGGGGTGGACCTCAATGGTTGGATTAACCAATGATAATTAAATCCCTCCTCTTCATTCCCTCCCCTACCCCCCTCCCCCCGACTAAAGGAAAAAGCAGCCCTCTTCCCACCTGGACACGTCCACCTCATCGTCCGTATCACACGACGAGCATTTATCATCCTACAGTGACAACGAGGAGGAGGACAACGTGGAGATCTGCGTGGACGACGACGACCACCACTCGGCCGCCAGCTGCAACAGCGACAGCAACGAGGAGGACTCGGGGAGGCAGAGCGAGGAGGCGTCATCCAACGGTGGGTTCTTGACTTTTGTTATTGCTGTCATTGTTTTTTTTTACTGTTGTTATATATTTTTGTTATTGTTACTATTTTTGTAATCATTGCAATTTTGTTATCGTTGTAATTGTTACTTTTTTAACACCGCTACTATTTTTGTTATTTTCCCTTTTTTTTATTAAAAAAAATTTATATAACTATTGTTACTGTTATTGTTATTGCTACAATTTTAAAAAAATTTTAAAAAATGTATTCGAAAATTAAAATATTCCCTAACTAGCGTCTGAAAGAAAACAACGATTTACATAATAATATAATATCTCTACATGCAGTGTTACTATAATATCATATAATTATAATATATTTCTAAATTAAAAGTTAAAATTTGCTCACCCTGTCTTCTACTACAGACGGAATGCACACAGTCCAGATGGACAGAGTCGCCGGTGACGCAGACAGAAACTCAGAAAAATCCATCCCTCGGGACGATGACGTCATCCCCTCAAATGACGTCACTGCCGAACCTGCAACCCAACGCGCAGAAGTCAATTGTGATAAAGACGCCAGCGACAGCGGCGCGGTAAAACCCAGCAGCAAACGTGATAGGAGGGACAGCGAACCCCGCTCGGAGACGCCCCCGCCGAAAAAGCCCCTCCTGAAGCACAGCGCCGAGAGCCTCATCGCCAAATCGGCTCCCCCGGGGCGCCGCGAAAGTCAAAGCAGTGTCTGTGACGCGACGCCCGGAGCTTCCCCCAGATCGGGAAAACCCGATACCCTCAACACAAACAGTATTAGCGGCGGGAGGGAGCTCAAAGACAGAACGCCACGAGTCGAGAGTTCGTACTTGCAGAGACGTTTGGGCGAGGGCCCTGACCAGGTTGAGTCCAGGCTAGGCGATCGCCGCGGCGCTGCCCTGGAGGACGCTGTCGGCCCCACCAACAGGCCGGGTCACCTGGCATCGCGACTGTCCATGTACTCGCCGGACGGTTACAACGCGGACTCGGAGTCGGACACGTCAAATTCCAAACACCAAGGGGAGACGATGCGGCTGTCCCCGCACCACCCCACGAGGGACAGGTCCTTCTCGCGTCAGGAAGAACAGTACAAACACCACTACCACCACCTGCTGAGGCTGGAGTCGGAGAAGAGGGACATGTTCGAGAAGGAGAACAGGTTCCTGCAGGAGCAGAAGCTGCTCTGCAAGGACTCGCGGAGCCCACCCAACGTTACCGTCTGCCAGAGGTCGCCCTTAGCCCATTCCCTGTTTCCCATGTGTCACCCGGGTATGTTCGGGTCAAGCGCAGGGGCGGCTTCGGCCTTCCACCACCCGATGGCGTCGCTGTACATCAACACCGTCGCGGCACACCCCCACCTCCTCTCACACATAGCCCCCTCCGCACTGTCCTCCCTGTCCTCCGCAGCCACCACGCCACCTTCATCCTCCCCGCCGCACAGGTCACCGACGGGTCAGAGCGGGCTCACCGCGCCATCTTCCTCCTCCTCAATGTTCCCATCCTCCATCCCACATCACCATCAGAACCTCCCCTCCTCCCACCCGGCAGCTGTAGCGCGAGCCCTCGCCGCGTCCTCGTTACCCCTGACACATCCCTTGGCGTTCCTACCTCGTCACGCGGCCTCTTTGGGCCCCATTTTCCAGACTCGCTCCCCGCCAAGCCGATACCACCCATACGCCCCCAACCCCGTGAGTCCAGGGGTCCCCTCATCCCCCGACGGGGGCGTCTCTAGCTCGGGCACCCCCAGTCCGTCCAGTTCTCCCCTGATGAAGGTCTCTCCGAGCGGCGTCATCAAGCCGGTCCCCATACCGCGAGAGATAGGACTCAACCTAACCACAACGGACACCAGAGTTGTGCCCGTGTAGGGGAACCGCTGCGAACAAAGGGAATTAACTCTTCCCACCATTCAGTGACTTGAGTGACGTAAGGAACCGGAAGCGATGCCCTCCATTAGACAATCTGGTTTCACCAGCGGTTAAATCCCAAAGGTCTCCATGTAAGACTGTCAACCCGTCTTGACAACCAGCAACGTTCAACAACCTTTGACAACTGTCACTCTTAAAGAGTATGTAGGTTCACATAATCCAGACTTTCATTAATGGTCAGCAAATATGAATTCGGCCAAAATCCACTGGTCAATTGTCAACACGGACGCACACGTCCGCCGTGTTTAATATTTACTAACACAAAAATAGTACAGTTGACATTGAAACATGTTGTGCGAGTTCTGAGTGACACACCTTCATCATCCAGTGGTAGACATAGTGCAGCGGTACTGGTCAACTGGTCATCGGCCCGCTCATCCCCACCTCCTCCCAAACTGGAGGCACCACGGACAGAAAGACTTTGTACGCCATTTTTTTTGTATATTTTTAAGCCAACGGAAACCAACCACAGATTCATCACGAAGTATAAATATATAAATAGATATAAATATTTATTTTTTGAAAACGTCCAAGAGATTTTATCATCATTGTGTATAATTTTTGCTTTTTGAAAACGCGAGCCTCTGTCAGTTGTACTGACCTGTGTCCACTCGGATTGACCCAACGCACGGGTGGGCAAGATAAATTTGTTTAAAATGAGTCTTGCGTATGTTTGTGTGTGTGTGTGGGTGTGTGTTGGGGACCGGGGGGGGGGTCCTTGTTCTTCTTCGGAGATCTTGAGGTCCTGGGGCAGCCCAAGCTTTGAGGGTAGGGAGAAGGGAATGAAGCAGCCCCTCCTAGTTACGCCAGCCTCAGCTTAACTTGAAGATTATCTTAAAGATAATGTTGACCATTTCATTGATGACATCATCACTGTCCGCACGCTCGATAAGTTTTATGTCTTTACAGTTACGCTGTATGTTGGTGTGTCTTTATTAAAGTTACGTTATATGTTGGTGTGTCTTTACAGTTACGTTATATGTTGGTGTGTCCGTACAGTTACGTTATATGTTGGTGTGTCTTTACAGTTACGTTATATGTTGGTGTGTATTTACAGTTACGTTATATGTTGGTGTGTCTTTACAGTTACGTTATATGTTGGTGTGTCCGTACAGTTACGTTATATGTTGGTGTGTCCTTTACAGTTACGTTATATGTTGGTGTGTATTTACAGTTACGTTATATGTTGGTGTGTATTTACAGTTACGTTATATGTTGGTGTGTATTTACAGTTACGTTATATGTTGGTGTGTCTTTACAGTTACGTTATATGTTGGTGTGTCTTTACAGTTACGTTATATGTTGGTGTGTATTTACAGTTACGTTATATGTTGGTGTGTATTTACAGTTACGTTATATGTTGGTGTGTATTTACAGTTACGTTATATGTTGGTGTGTCTTTACAGTTACGTTATATGTTGGTGTGTCTTTACAGTTACGTTATATGTTGGTGTGTCTTTACAGTTACGTTATATGTTGGTGTGTCTTTACAGTTACGTTATATGTTGGTGTGTCTTTACAGTTACGTTATATGTTGGTGTGTCTTTACAGTTACGTTATATGTTGGTGTGTCTTTACAGTTACGTTATATGTTGGTGTGTCTTTACAGTTACGTTATATGTTGGTGTGTCTTTACAGTTACGTTATATGTTGGTGTGTCTTTACAGTTACGTTATATGTTGGTGTGTCTTTACAGTTACGTTATATGTTGGTGTGTCTTTACAGTTACGTTATATGTTGGTGTGTCTTTACAGTTACGTTATATGTTGGTGTGTCTTTACAGTTACGTTATATGTTGGTGTGTCTTTACAGTTACGTTATATGTTGGTGTGTCTTTACAGTTACGTTATATGTTGGTGTGTCTTTACAGTTACGTTATATGTTGGTGTGTCCGTACAGTTACGTTATATGTTGGTGTTTCCGTACAGTTACGTTATATGTTGGTGTGTCCGTACAGTTACGTTATATGTTGGTGTGTCTTTACAGTTACGTTATATGTTGGTGTGTCTTTACAGTTACGTTATATGTTGGTGTGTCTTTACAGTTACGTTATATGTTGGTGTGTCCGTACAGTTACGTTATATGTTGGTGTTTCCGTACAGTTACGTTATATGTTGGTGTGTCCGTACAGTTACGTTATATGTTGGTGTGTCTTTACAGTTACGTTATATGTTGGTGTGTCTTTACAGTTACGTTATATGTTGGTGTGTCTTTACAGTTACGTTATATGTTGGTGTGTCTTTACAGTTACGTTATATGTTGGTGTGTCTTTACAGTTACGTTATATGTTGGTGTGTCTTTACAGTTACGTTATATGTTGGTGTGTCTTTACAGTTACGTTATATGTTGGTGTGTCCGTACAGTTACGTTATATGTTGGTGTGTCTTTACAGTTACGTTATATGTTGGTGTGTCTTTACAGTTACGTTATATGTTGGTGTGTCCGTACAGTTACGTTATATGTTGGTGTGTCTTTACAGTTACGTTATATGTTGGTGTGTCCGTACAGTTACGTTATATGTTGGTGTGTCTTTACAGTTACGTTATATGTTGGTGTGTCCGTACAGTTACGTTATATGTTGGTGTGTCCGTACAGTTACGTTATATGTTGGTGTGTCCGTACAGTTACGTTATATGTTGGTGTGTCTTTACAGTTACGTTATATGTTGGTGTGTCTTTACAGTTACGTTATATGTTGGTGTGTCTTTACAGTTACGTTATATGTTGGTGTGTCTGTACAGTTACGTTATATGTTGGTGTGTCTTTACAGTTACGTTATATGTTGGTGTGTCTTTACAGTTACGTTATATGTTGGTGTGTCTTTACAGTTACGTTATATGTTGGTGTGTCTTTACAGTTACGTTATATGTTGGTGTGTCTTTACAGTTACGTTATATGTTGGTGTGTCTTTACAGTTACGTTATATGTTGGTGTGTCTTTACAGTTACGTTATATGTTGGTGTGTCTTTACAGTTACGTTATATGTTGGTGTGTCTTTACAGTTACGTTATATGTTGGTGTGTCTTTACAGTTACGTTATATGTTGGTGTGTCTTTACAGTTACGTTATATGTTGGTGTGTCTTTACAGTTACGTTATATGTTGGTGTGTCTTTACAGTTACGTTATATGTTGGTGTGTCTTTACAGTTACGTTATATGTTGGTGTGTCTTTACAGTTACGTTATATGTTGGTGTGTCTTTACAGTTACGTTATATGTTGGTGTGTCTTTACAGTTACGTTATATGTTGGTGTGTCTTTACAGTTACGTTATATGTTGGTGTGTCTTTACAGTTACGTTATATGTTGGTGTGTCCGTACAGTTACGTTATATGTTGGTGTGTCTTTACAGTTACGTTATATGTTGGTGTGTCTTTACAGTTACGTTATATGTTGGTGTGTCCGTACAGTTACGTTATATGTTGGTGTGTCTTTACAGTTACGTTATATGTTGGTGTGTCTTTACAGTTACGTTATATGTTGGTGTGTCCGTACAGTTACGTTATATGTTGGTGTGTCCGTACAGTTACGTTATATGTTGGTGTGTCACGTTACAGTTACGTTATATGTTGGTGTGTCCGTACAGTTACGTTATATGTTGGTGTGTCCGTTACAGTTATGTTATATGTTGGTGTGTCTTTACATAGATATCATCTGTTGTGTGTCACTACAGTGATGTCATTGCTCAGTGTGTTACCATGGTAACTCTCAGAGCTAAGACGTAACATTAATTAATGTGTATTCAGAATATTTGTTTTAAAAAAAAGAACAATACATCTGTCATTTGTTGGGCTATTTATGATAATGTATTTACTGAATGTATTCAAAAGGCTCAATAAAAATTGTTTGAGAAACGCTGATGAATAAATTAATTTTTAAAATAAAAAACAATTATCCGGGTATCATTTGTACAGCTTCTTCAGATATGTACACATTTTACTGAGTACTTTTGTACAGCTTGGTCTGCTCGGTACAGAATGAACTATAGCGTCTCTCTACAGGATGTAACTACAGTGTACATTTTACTTGTACAAAAGAGTGTATATAATGTAAGGTTGTATTTCAATCTGAAAAATTGTAGGCATGTTATGTGACAATTTCATATGAAATAGCGAGGCATCTTTTGCGAGTGTTTCATCTGAAATATTGCAAGCATCTTGGCGAGTGTTTTAAGCTGAAATATTGTAAGCATCTTGGCGAGTATTTCAGCTGAAATGATGTATGCGATTTGTCAGAATCTGTCAAATGTATGAACCACATATGTTTAGTCTGAAAATGTACGATTTGTAAAACTATATCCAGAGTTTTGTTGTTGACAATTAAATATCTGAAGCTATTTGAAAACTTAAGTTGGTGAGACGGCTCATTGGGGTAGATACCAGGAATCAAAGTTGGTCATTGTAGAGATGGACATACAAACACGAGGTTCAAGTATTTTACATCGTTTGGTCACTGTAAAGATGGACATAACACGAGGCCACAGAATACTTTGCAATGTATGGTCAGTCAAAATTATTGGTAGACTCACTGCACATTTATTACTACATTAAATGGTTAAATTATATGAAGATTTATTGTATGTAAGGGAAGGGATGTTTAAATGGGAAATGTATGTTAATGGGAGGTATATTTTAATATAAGGTATGTTTCAATGGAAAGTATGTTTAAAGGAAAGTATGTTTAAGGGAAAGTAAATTTCCAGCATAATTTTCATCTAATAATTTATTTCTCATTTTATATCCAATTTCTCATGATTCCATTTCGGATTACATGTATTTCCATTTTTGAAAAAGTGTTTTGCTCAGAATATAGAAAGCTATAAATAGCCGCAGCAACAAAACGACTTTGGAGTGGGAGGGGATAGGCACACGTTAATATTATTAACTCTTAGCCTGATAAGTTATTACTTTATTGAACATTTAAAAGAATTTTTGTTATACTTTGGACAGGTAAAAATGTTATATATTTGTTATTTATGTATTTTTATTTCTAAATGTTACTTAATTTTTAAAGACACTAAGGATATGCATTAGATTTAATGCTTCATTAACGTTTTTTTACATATATCTTTGGATTCTACAAATTGAGCGCACATCATACATACATACGGAATGGCGTCTAAAGCTAATAGTTTCACACTCTTACATTTCTGATCCAGAAATGTTGCTAGCAATCCCCCCCCCCTTCAAACGAACTACTAGCTGGTGGAAATCCCCAGGGAGGTCCACGCTGGTCACTGAGGAACAATTAAAAGTAAAAACAACCGCTTTATTCAAAGTCCTTCGTTGCATACTGTACCAAGATTGTAACATCTCTTTTTAAATAACATATGAATGACATATATACGTAGGGTATTGAGGGCGCATGCTGATTGATAAAATGTTTTGAATTTGAGTTTTTTAAAAATTGAATTTTTGTTGTCTCTTAAATCTTCATAATGACAAGTGCAATATATATATGGTAATAACATACAAAACATGAATTACTTGTGTCCTTCGTTCATGAATCAACTGCATTGACAGAATAAATATTATGTTCAAATGGTGACATGGTGTTTTTGTTGTTTGATGGCTTGGTGACATGGTGTTTTGTTGTTTGAAGGCCTGGTGACATGGTGTTTTGTTGTTGTATGGCCTGGTGACATGGTGTTTTGTTGTTTTATGACCTGGTGGCTGAGGTGTGACAGAATAGTGAACTGGATATTGAATAGTGGTTGGAATTATGGTGAATATGGATGTAAATAATGATGAACAGGTGTGAATGGTGGTAAATAGAAGTGAAGGGTGGTGAATAGGGGTGAATGATGGTGAATAGATGTGTGAATGATGGTGAATAGCTTTGTAAATAAAATTAAACAGCGGGGCTTGAAGGTGTATGGCGGTGTATGACGGTGCATGACGTTGAATGGCGGTGTATGACGTTGAATGGCGGTGTATGGCGGTGTATGACGGTGTATGGTGGTGTATGACGGTTCAATAAAAAGGTTTGTAGATCACTGCCAGCCAAGACGGTTCAAAGAATCTTTTTTATCAACATATCCCACATATTACTTAAAATAATACAGGAACGAAAGTCAGTCACGGTGTCTATGGGCTTCAATCTGGGGGACCATCGACAAAATTGACGGTTCCCGTTAAAGCAGCCATACACACACAAAAGTTTTTTTTTAAATATTAAAATTTAGAAGAAATTTAAAAAAAAATACTGATGATTTCAATTTAAAATTTTAAAATTTTGATGATTAGAGTACACCTTATCAAACCCCCCCCACCCCGGGGAACCAAACAGTGTTCCAGCTACGCCTCTGCTCCACACAACTCTATGTGGTATTGAGAGCAAATTTAGAATCAAATCACGTCTGACTATCAAGTCTCCTCAAACACATCTGTTTAAGTTTATATCATCCCGGAGTCTGTGAGATAGTAACTAACTACTCCAGCGAAACTCATTTAGCCTTGACCCCTACTTCCTCCTGTCTTAATGTGTTGTTGTTGTTGCTGTCGTTGTTGTTGTAGTTGCTGTTGTTGTTGTCGTAGTTGATGTTGTTCTCGTTGTTGTTGTAGTTGCTGTCGTTGTTGTCGTAGTTGCTGTCGTTGTTGTCGTAGTTGCTGTTGTTGTTGTCGTAGTTGATGTTGTTCTCGTTGTTGTTGTTGCTGTTGTTGTTGTTGCTGCTGCTGAAAGTAATTATTTTAAAAGATCAAAACAAATTCTATAGGACATATATCAAAATATTTCCCTGCTACTATCATCAATTTTTTTAAATGTCTTTAAATGGGGTCAAGGGTCACGGCGTCTAACTATGTATCTACCCTAATGTTTGTCACCTGACAAATCCCCCACAGAAGCCTCGCGGAATGATGGGTCAGTCCGTGCAAAGCCATTTCTAGGTCACAGCCATGTACGTCCCTTACCACCACCCCAACCCCCTTATAACGCACGCATAGTGACCACTATTAATTGAGCTCAGGGCCATTCAGTCCACTTGTCCCCGGCTCATGAAAACATTGTCGCCATCATGGCGGGCCCGGGGGTGCCCAAGGGCGATCACTGACACACAAAGGGAGGTAACTGATTAGTGAACCATAAATCATAACTCTAATAGGAGTTTACGGTCGGCATAAAATGAAACGCAGGTTCTTTGTTTGGTAAATTCTTATGTATGTCCTGAGTTGTAAAGGGATCATGTGTCTCTGTTAGGTAAATTCTCGTGTTCTCAGTTGTAAAGGGATCATGTGTCTCTGTTAGGTAAATTCTCGTGTTCACCATAGTCTTACTATACACCATAGTCTTACTATACACCATAGTCTTACTATAGACCATAGTCATTATATACCATAGTCACTATGAACCATAGTCATTATGTACTATAGTCACTATACACCATAGTCTTACTATACACCATAGTCTTGCTATACACCATAGTCTTGCTATACACCATAGTCTTGCTATACACCATAGTCTTGCTATACACCATAGTCTTGCTATACACCATAGTCATGCTATACACCATAGTCTTGCTATACACCATAGTCTTGCTATACACCATAGTCTTGCTATACACCATAGTCTTGCTATACACCATAGTCTTGCTATACACCATAGTCTTGCTATACACCATAGTCTTGCTATACACCATAGTCTTGCTATACACCATAGTCTTGCTATACACCATAGTCTTGCTATACACCATAGTCTTGCTATACACCATAGTCTTGCTATACACCATAGTCTTACTATACAAACCATAGTCTTACTATACACCATAGTCACTATACACCATAGTCTTACTATACACCATAGTCTTACTATACACCATAGTCTTACTATACACCATAGTCTTACTATACACCATAGTCACTATACACCATAGTCTTACTATACACCATAGTCTTACTATACACCATAGTCTTACTATACACCATAGTCTTACTATACACCATAGTCTTGCTATACACCATAGTCTTGCTATACACCATAGTCTTACTATACACCATAGTCTTACTATACACCATAGTCTTACTATACACCATAGTCTTACTATACACCATAGTCTTACTATACACCATAGTCTTACTATACACCATAGTCTTTCTATACACCATAGTCTTGCTGTACACCATAGTCTTACTATACACCATAGTCACTATACACCTTAGGCTTACTATACACCATAGTCACTATACACCATAGTCACTATACACCATAGTCTTACTATACACCATAGTCTTACTATACACCATAGTCTTACTATACACCATAGTCTTACTATACACCATAGTCTTGCTATACACCATAGTCTTACTATACACCATAGTCACTATACACCATAGTCTTGCTATACACCATAGTCTTACTGTGCACCATAGTCTTACTGTGCACTATAGTCTTGCTGTGCACCATAGTCTTGCTATACACCATAGTCTTACTATACACCATAGTCACTATACACCATAGTCTTGCTATACACCATAGTCTTACTATACACCATAGTCACTATACACCATAGTCACTATACACCATAGTCTTGCTATACACCATAGTCTTGCTATACACCATAGTCTTACTATACACCATAGTCACTATACACCATAGTCTTGCTATACACCATAGTCTTGCTATACACCATAGTCTTGCTATACACCATAGTCTTACTATACACCATAGTCACTATACACCATAGGCACTATAAACCATAGTCTTACTATACACCATAGTCTTACTATACACCATAGTCTTGCTATACACCATAGTCTTACTATACACCATAGTCACTATACACCATAGTCTTGCTATACACCATAGTCTTACTGTGCACCATAGTCTTACTGTTCACCATAGTCTTGCTGTGCACCATAGTCTTACTGTGCACCATAGTCTTGCTATGCACCATAGTCTTACTGTGCACCATAGTCTTAAGATACACCATAGTCTTACTATGCACCATAGTCTTACTGTGCACCATAGTCTTACTATACACCATAGTCTTACTGTGCACCATAGTCTTGCTGTGCACCATAGTCTTACTGTGCACCATAGTCTTGCTATGCACCATAGTCTTACTGTGCACCATAGTCTTACTATACACCATAGTCTTACTATACACCATAGTCTTACTGTGCACCATAGTCTTGCTATACACCATAGTCTTACTATACACGATAGTCTTACTATACACCATAGTCTTACTATACACCATAGTATTGCTATGCACCATAGTCTTACTGTGCACCATAGTCTTGCTATACACCATAGTCTTACTATACACCATAGTCTTACTGTGCACCATAGTCTTACTGTGCACCATAGTCTTACTGTGCACCATAGTCTTACTGTGCACCATAGTCTTGCTGTGCACCATAGTCTTACTGTGCACCATAGTCTTGCTATACACCATAGTCTTACTATACACCATAGTCTTTCTATACACCATAGTCTTACTGTGCACCATAGTCTTGCTGTGCACCATAGTCTTACTGTGCACCATAGTCTTGCTATGCACCTTGTCTTACTGTGCACCATAGTCTTACTATACACCATAGTCTTACTATACACCATAGTCTTACTGTGCACCATAGTCTTACTGTGCACCATAGTCTTGCTGTGCACCATAGTCTTACTGTGCACCATAGTCTTGCTATGCACCATAGTCTTACTATACACCATAGTCTTACTGTGCACCATAGTCTTACTATACACCATAGTCTTGCTGTGCACCATAGTCTTACTGTGCACCATAGTCTTGCTATACACCATAGTCTTACTATACACCATAGTCTTACTGTGCACCATAGTCTTACTGTGCACCATAGTCTTACTGTGCACCATAGTCATACTGTGCACCATAGTCTTGCTGTGCACCATAGTCTTACTGTGCACCATAGTCTTGCTATACACCATAGTCTTACTATACACCATAGTCTTACTGTGCACCATAGTCTTACTGTGCACCATAGTATTTCTGTGCACCATAGTCTTGCTATACACCATAGTCTTACTGTGCACCATAGTCTTACTGTGCACCATAGTCTTGCTGTGCACCATAGTCTTACTGTGCACCATAGTCTTGCTATACACCATAGTCTTACTATACACCATAGTCTTACTGTGCACCATAGTCTTACTGTGCACCATAGTCTTGCTATACACGATAGTCTTACTATACACCATAGTCTTACTGTGCACCATAGTCTTACTGTGCACCATAGTCTTGCTATACACCATAGTCTTACTATACACCATAGTCTTACTATACACCATAGTCTTACTATACACCATAGTCTTGCTGTGCACCATAGTCTTACTTTGCACCATAGTCTTGCTATACACCATAGTCTTACTATACACCATAGTCTTACTGTGCACCATAGTCTTACTATACACCATAGTCTTGCTATACACCATAGTCTTACTATACACCATAGCTTTGCTATGCACCATAGTCTTACTATACACCATAGTCTTGCTATACACCATAGTCTTACTATACACCATAGTCTTACTATACACCATAGTCTTACTATACACCATAGTCTTACTATACACCATAGTCTTACTATACACCATAGTCTTACTATACACCATAGTCTCATAGTCACTATACACCTTAGGCTTACTATACACCATAGTCTTACTATACACCATAGTCTTACTATACACCATAGTCTTACTGTACACCATAGTCTTACTATACCAGCCCTTTGTGGACGTAGAATTTCACGTCATAACATCATCGCTAAGTTTTTTTTATATTTATTAATATTTAATATTATTTGTCTTTATTAGTTTCGGTCTGTTTCTTGGCTGACGAAGGCTTTTTCCGACACGTTTTATGGCGTCCTGTCTGTGCTATATGTATACCATGTTTATATTATTTTATTTTTTTTCATTCTAGTAGAAAGAAGTTATCTTATTTAACATCACTGTTTCTACTTGTTTACATGAAGTTTATCAAAGAACCAAGTCTACATGTAGTAGAAATATAATAATAATGTATACCAGTCTCTGTAGTAGGCCACATACTTTTGCGGCACAGACCACGGGTTTAATGGTAGGCTATAGCTATTGGGCATCGCTTGATACGGTTTGTGGGGTATTAAATGTGACTTATGCTCGCGCGAAGTAGGTCTTACAATTATTGGTTGACCCGAGGTAAGGTCTGGAGACTGTTTGATTAGCCATGTGTGTGTGTGGGGGGGGGGAGGCGCTGAGACCACCATTGTTTTATATACCCGCAGTCTCATTTTGGGATGAATTCGAAGTAAATTTATACAATAATATAGAATCAGACTGAATCAATTGAAAATCAAATAGTTAAATTCGATGCAGCTTTATGTAGGACCCCCCCCCCACACACACACACACACACGCGCGCCTTCACCCCCAAAACCGAAAAAAAAATTTTTTTTTAAAGAACAACAAAAAAAAATAATAATAATAATAACCCCCAAAAATCTCTAAGCAAAAATGTTAAGTTTTCTCATCGCCTACTCTTTGTCCAACTGGTGAAAAACTATTACATCCCTATAAGTCTTGTTATGCCTTAGACCGGAAAACGTCATATCTAATGACGTAATTTTGCTGTTTACGCAATTAAAGCAATTTTTTGAAGAAGAAAAAAATTAAAATAAATATACACGTTACTAAAACAGGGCATGTAAAGGCCTGACAAGACGTCACGGAAAAACGAACATATCCGCAAAAATCCTGCCTCAACGAACGAATACAAAAAATAAAAATAAAAATAAAAAAATAAAAACAACCCCATAAAAACAAAGTTTTTGACTATAAATCCCTTATATATGAGACAGAACTTAAAGTATTGATTATGTTCCGACGCGACAAACATTTACCGCCTGATACTGAGTCAATTCCACCTGGTTAAAATACGAGATGTGTTCACCGATGGCTGGCGTGAAGTCAGGTGACCCGTAAAGTGTAAACAATAGCGACTTCTACATATAGTTTTATATAGATAAACTAAAAATGCATTAATTTCATTACAGTACGTTCGATCGATCTGAAATTTGATACGATGCATTGTTAGGTGACACAAGTCTATATGCCAAATTTCAGTTCGATGGCATTACGGGAAGTGGGTCATTTTTTACTTTTGTTTTTCCGCCCTAGGTACGAAGAGATCACGACAGAGATGACGACAAGATTTCGAAGTTAATATAAGGGATTTAATAAACCGAATAAAATGAAAGGAAACCTTAGCTGCGGTATTATCCATAGCCCGAAAGATAAATAATGATTTTAGTTCAACAGCAAGACTGCTAAATACTTATAATACTTGTCAGCGATTTTTGTTCATCTAAAAATAATTTTAATACGTCCACCAAGCTGACTAAACGTTAACGCATAATTTATAAGGATCTGTTGATATATTTGACTACCGTATATACTCGTTCTATAGCACGTTCGTTCATAAGCCGACCCCCCCCCCAACCACACACATACTTTTGGAAGAGAAAAGTATTAAAAGTGTATAACCAGCTCGCAAGCCGACCCCAGTAAAATAATAGGACAGTTTAAACAAAATGGTACACATTTTTTTAAAAACTACAAGCTAAATCGGTCATTATGATTGTTTACTTTGTACTCACTATCTTTGTCTTTGTGCTCTTCGTTAGGTAAGAGTTACCGGTATTTTAGAAAATAAATTCTTTGTTAAACATTGACGAAAGTGCGAACATTAAAAATCGTTGTTGAAAACAAAATTTGTAAAACAATTTATTAAAAAGTTCACAAAAATAAATAAAATGATTAAATAAGGTAAGTGCAGATGTTTAATAATATATTATAGCTTTGGTAGCAGTCGAATCCCCCCCCCCATGAAATGAGAATGCCTATGTAAGCAACGATATGATGCAGTCTGTGGTGTGCGTAACCGATGAAGAGAGAACTGGAAAAAACAATGTTGGAAAAAATATTTTAGATTTGAATATGGATTTAAATATTTCAAACATCGTCATCTACTCCTCAACCAACCCCTCCCATCCCCCACCACAACATCTTTTCCACCTCATCTCCCCCCCCCGCTCCATCACCAGCAACCCAACCCGTAGGGGCGCCATGGCCAGTCCAGCGAACCACCCAACTGTTAAAGCAAAGATGAAAGCTCTTTTCCGGGGGAGGGGGAGGGGTGGTGGCCAGCACGACCCCCACCCCCTCCCCGAGCCCCATCGCCGTCCTAATCGCCCCACCCACCCCCGCCCGCGGCCATCTTGTGACGTCACACAGACACCATGGCGTCGGGGAAATCACGCTCTCGTCCCGGGCTCTCGCGTCTCTGCACGCGGATCTCCGATGCGTTGTGACCAGATTGTGCAGTTTTCGGGGAAAGTCTTACGCCAAATCGGCTTCGGTGGTCTCCATCACGTTTTGGGTGGGGCAGAGGGGTGAGGGGGGAAACTCCTCGCAGTTACGCACACGTACTGGTACGAGTAATGACTCTAACCACCGATCAGCCGTCTGACCGGTGAGTCTCGAGACGGCGGTAAACCGGCGCCTGGGGAAGCAGACGTGTCGGCAGTCAATTTTATTTTTTGTTTCGTTTCCTTCAATTTTTATTTCAAGTTTTTAAGGTTTTCAAAAAAATAATTGAGATTTCATGCTGTCAGATTTCGTTTCATCTGAAATGACATTTTTGTTTGGGTCTCAATCGGTCACGTTCTTGTTTTATTTTTTTCCTACCCCCTCCCCCTTTCTTTTTATTTTATCGCAGCCACATTGGCTTACAATGTGATGCACATATAATGTCGGAATAAACATTTCACTTCCTATAGGGCCGATATGAAATAAACGATATAAGGGGGATGAAGTAGCAAAAGTTGACATTGGTAGAAAGCAACTTAAAGGGAAATGACATGCAGAGATCATGACGGTATTAGACAGCGTAGAGGCAGGACAGAATAGGTTAATATAGGACAGGATGTGGATAGGACATGATAGGGTAGGATATGATAGGATAGGATAATATAGAACATGATTGTGTAAGATGTGATAGGATAGGATAATATAGAACAGGATTGTGTAAGATATGTTAGAATAGGATAATATAGAACAGGATTGTGTAAGATGTGATAGGATAGGATAATATAGAACAGGATTGTGTAAGATATGTTAGAATAGGATAATATAGAACAGGATTGTGTAAGATATGTTAGAATAGGATAATATAGAACAGGATTGTGTAAGATGTGATAGAATAAGATAATAAAGAAACATAATTGTGTAAGATATGATAGAATATGATAATATAGAACATGAGTGTGTAAGATATAATAGAAAAGGATAATAAAGAAACAGAATTGTGTAAGATATGATAGAATATGATAATAAAGAACATGATTGGGTAAGATATAATAGGATAGGATAATATAGAACAAGACAAGATTGTGCAAGATATGATATATTAGGATAATATAGAACAGGATTGAGTAAGATATGACAGAATAGGATAATATAGAACAGGATTCTTTAAGATATGACAGAGTAGGATAATATAGAACATGATTGTGTAAGAAATGATAGGATAGGATAATATAGAACAAGATTGTGCAAAATATGATAGATTAGGATAATATAGAACATGATTGTTTAAGATATGATAGAATATGATAATATAGAACAGGATTGTGTAGGATATGATAGAATAGGATAATATAGAACAGGATTGTGTAAGATATGATAGAATAGGATAATTGTCATGATTGTGTAAGATATGATAGGATAGGATAATATAGAACAAGATTGTGCAAAATATGATAGATTAGGATAATATAGAACATGATTGTTTAAGATATGATAGAATAGGATAATATAGAACAGGATTTTGTAGGATATGATAGAATAGGATAATATAGCACATGACTGGGTAGGACCGGATAGGAGATGGACCACCATTTGATTCTGTAACGACACACTTCTGTATACCAACAACTCAATAAAATCCAATCTTCAGTATGAAACTTGGTTTATGTGAAAGTTTGTTTTCTGTTTTACTTGGAACAAGTCAAACCTGAAATCGTAATCTTTTGGTGCATCACACACAGGCCACAGATGTATTCACTAATACACAGGCCACAGATGTATTCACTAATACACAGACCACAGATGTATTCACTAATACACAGGTTACAGATGTATTCACTAATACACAGGTCACAGATGTATTCACTAATACACAGGTTACAGATGTATTCACTAATACACAGGTTACAGATGTATTCACTAATACACAGGCCACAGATGTATTTCACTAATACACAGGCCACAGATGTATTCACTAATACACAGACCACAGATGTATTCACTAATACACAGACCACAGATGTATTTACTAATACACAGACCACAGATGTATTTACTAATACACAGACCACAGATGTATTTACTAATACACAGACCACAGATGTATTTACTAATACACAGACCACAGATGTATTTACTAATACACAGGCCACAGATGTATTTACTAATACACAGACCACAGATGTATTTACTAATACACAGACCACAGATGTATTTACTAATACACAGACCACAGATGTATTTACTTATATTTCAACATTCTTTCGGATCAATATGATTTCTCATATACGATGTGATATATATTTTAATGGCGGAGAGAAAGAGGACGAAAGATGAGGTAGAGTGGTAGAGAGAAGGGCGGAAGATGAAATAGAGTGGTAGAGAGAAGGGAGGAAGATGAAGTAGAGTGGTAGAGAGAAGGGAGGAACGATGAGAGGTAGAGTGGTAGAGAGAAGGGCGGAAGATGAGGTAGAGTGGTAGAGAGAAGGGCGGAAGATGAGGTAGAGTGGTAGAGAGAAGGGCGGAAGATGAGGTAGAGTGGTAGAGAGAAGGGCGGAAGATGAGGTAGAGTGGTAGAGAGAAGGGCGGAAGATGAGGTAGAGTGGTAGAGAGAAGGGCGGAAGATGAGGTAGAGTGGTAGAGAGAAGGGCGGAAGATGAGGTAGAGTGGTAGAGAGAAGGGCGTAAGATGAGGTAGAGTGGTAGAGAGAAGGGCGGAAGGTGAATGAGAAGTGAAAAATGGGAAAGCGAGAGAGAGGAGGGAGAGGAAGAGAGTAAGAGGATTTAAATGAGATGGTTTGTCTAGCAATTTCTTTCTTAACCCCCCTCCCCCCTCTTTTTAAATCTTTATTTAACTCGTGGTGTCTGCGGCCGACCGACCGACCTTGCTTGCTTGCTTGCTTGCTTGTCGCCAAAACTTTTGATCGATTTTTAACCCACTTGCTCGCAAGATAGCGAGCTGAAATTTTGCAGGCAGTTTCGTACCGATGATAAAACAATGTATCAAAATTTCAGATCGATCGCAGTACCGTAATTAAATTATTGATTTTTTAGATTATTTTATTTATTCCTATGTATCATGCTATTTTTTGAGATAGAGCGTCGCGGTGCGTATTATATTGAACAACCTTTCTGTCGCGCAATAAGGTGCGTATTTTATTGACAGCTCTTTTTATAAACATATTCCTGATCGGTGCGCATTATATTAAACATGTTTTACGACACAACTGCAATTTTGTATTTCTGGATGGTCTGGCGCTGCGTATTATAATGAACATTCTTTTAAATTCTTCTCGTACATAAAGGATTTATAGTCAAAAACTTGGTTTTTTACGGGGTTTTCTTATTATCTCTCTATCTCTTTCTGTCTCTCTCTCTCTCTCTCTCTCTCTCTCTCTCTCTCTCTCTCTCTCTCTCTCTCTCTCTCTTTCTAATACAGAGAGTCGTTTAAGAACACAAAGAGAGAGGGGTAACATACATTTGAAACGAGGATCGGCCTTCATAAGTTGAATTTAGAATGTTCTCTTTTTATTTTCACTTTTATTCTTTATCCGTTCGTCTTGTGTGTTTTTCTTCATTTTTCTCTTTTGGGGTTTATTGTGGGTGAGGGGGGGGTGTTGGCAAGGGGGGCGTGGTAAGTCGCATCCCTCGTTAACTCCCTTGACTGGTTAATTCCACCTCGTTTTACGCTCGGTTTCTTGATTGTGATCCAATCTCTCGTGATCGAATCCAGCCAATCGGTGCGGACTTGGCCAGCAGAGGGTATCAGCCATCTCGTCATTATCATAGTCAAAGAACGCGTCTGGAAACGGTGTATGGGCGAGGAATAGGCGAGGGGGGATTTTTTGAAATCTTAGCATGAGGGATGTTTGTGAAATTAGGGACACGAGAGGTTAATCGAAAAGAATAAGGGCAACTTCCGGTTGACTATGGGGGCCCAGTTGTCAGGACGGGCCACCTGGTCGTTGGGCAAAGTTACCAAAGAGGAGTCTAGAATGTTCTCACTCACGTGACAATGAATCTCTCGCAGACGCGGGAATTTGTAAGCAAGGCATCCAGAGAACAGATCTAGAAATGGATTTGAGATAACCGTTTGGTTCCACAGGTTAGGGTTTTGATGGGATATCAGGAGGCAACAGGGATAGGTCACGTGAACGTCTCTTATTTTCTTTTTTTCATACGATCCGTGATTGGGAAGTTTTTGAGTTTATGACTCTAGGAGCTGGTAAGAATTACCTCAGTAGCGTAGGCCGTGGGGGGACCACTTGAAATGTTTCTCAACGTTTCTCTCAGGATGTGGAATTATCTTCCCTTTGTTACCCTTCCTCCCCCCCCCTTTTTGCCCCTCCGCGGGGCCAAATTTTTTTTTCAATAAAAAAAAACTCTCTCTACTCGTAAATCCGTCTTGTGAGTGGATGGCTGGGAGGAACATTGAATTTGTTTACATTGTCGTGTGTTCCGTTAAGTTTTTGTTTACAACTGTTGCAAACACCAACAACAAACCCGTATTTCGAGGATAGCCTAAAACGCCCTTCTGACTACCTTAGTATCAAATACTTAAGTGTATATATATATATATTTTTAAAAAAAAATTTTTAAAGCTGGGATGAAATGAGGGGTGGTTCTAAAATCTATATGAGATGGCCAGGGAACTACGATTTTACGTCATTGAGTTCTTAAACTAAGAAATGCGCCACTGTGCAAGTAGAATCATATATATATTTACCCTCAATTATGTATGACTGTGGCCTAACGCCAAGGGACATCACACTGTTTTTTTTTAAATTGAAAATATAGACTTAAAAATCATAATCATTTTTGTTTCAGATTAACATTAACCAAACAACGCAGAACCTTTGACGTAAGCATTTGTGTTGTAAACAGTGCTGACTGACTCAAAGAGTTATTTTTTGGTGCAGTAATTTGGTGCGCTGCTTTCTAAAATTAGTTTAAAAATCGTGTGGTGATTAGCACTGTAAAAAAATATTATATACATACTTTGTGAACATTTCAGAAATATTTCGGATTTATCATACAAGTTACTTGCGCTTTTGACCCTACAAGCCCTATTATAAAATAATTTGTGTACATTTAAGGAAGCTTATTATTATGTATTTATTATACAAGGACAAGTTAGTTGGACTTTTGAAAAATGTGGGCACCGTAGGCGCCCTAAAAAAGTGGGCGCCGCAACACAACCTAGTTTAGAATATTTCATTGTCTAGGATCACTGAATGAACAATATAATGGCGTGTTTTATTCAATGTTGCCTATAAGGTTCGTTGGTCCGAGTGGAAAATAAAAATAAAAATAAAATTGTGTGCAACGTTGCACAGCATCAATTTTTTGTTCAATATTTTACAAAATTTGCTGCGCGGTTATGCTAAACTAATGCGCAGCGTCGTTCAGACATCTGCGTAGCCGCGTAGCCTAAAGCGAATATTGATTCCATGATCTATCATAAACAGGTAGTAGTAATTTCACTTTATGTGATTGGTAAAGTGTGAAATCAAATTATACCTTAAGAAAGACTATTTATAGATTTATTCTTAAAACGTCCGCTTTGTTTACATGCAAGGACGTTCCGCAAACACGGCGGCGGGCGAAATCATGACAACCACCTCAATTATATATAAGGAAACAATACCGGATTCGCTGGATTGGGTGCAACGTTCATTTCGTCAGAAAATCTTCCCCCTTATTTAACTCCTCCCGACCGCTTTTCACTTGTTGTGTCCCTTGATTCCTATCACGTCATGGCTCAAATTCCAAAATTCTATGCGGTAGGTAGACAGTGGGCTATGTCTATGCATTAGAGAACTATAACACTGATATTGTACCGGTGCAGGGCAGTGGTTCTTAAGCTGGGTTCGATCGAACACCAGCGGTTCGGCGAGTCAGTCTCAGGGGTTCGTCGGAGTTCAAGACACACACCCGTCTCATATGATTCATGATGACGTGCTCCGCTTGACCATTATTAAGAAGGGTTCGGTGAAAACTGATGGGATTCAGTACGTCCAACAAGGTTGAGAACTACTGGTGAGGGAGGAAAATTATATATCCAGTATAGATAGACCAAACCAGTGGTTCTCAAACCAGGAGTTATCTGACGACTTAATGTTATGGCCAGGGCCAACCTAAAACTTTGTTTGCAATAGTATTTTTTTATTGCGGAAAGCAGGGCTATTTAGGGCTGTTTGGGGCTATTTGTGTGATCGGGGTGATGTTGGCATTCTCTGAGGGGGTACAACACACATTCTGAGGTAAAGATCGTCAGAGGTGCAAGAGAAACGTAGTTTAAGAGCCCTCGCGCTAGACACGAGAGGTGAAGATTAGACAATGTCGGTAGTATAAACAAATTAGTTGCACAGGTTTCAGAACGCAGGCGTCGGTGGTACAGTAAGGGCAGGGGGAGGCGGATGTTGTTTTATACAGGGTGGTGGTTTCTGTAGAAATAAATTCCGGGGGGGGGGTAGGTATGAGGTCAAGTGGTATTCTAACAAGCAACACCCCAAAGTCTTGGGTACATGGTCCACACATTGTAAGGTAGTTGTTTCAGTCACGGTTGAGTGCCATCTTTTCAATACTTGCACATTTGCGGATGAGTTGGATATAATTTTTATATAATAAAAAATAAATAATAAATCATTTGCTATTAACTGATTTCCCCGGATTTCCTGGAAATTTATGAAAACACATAAATGGTTAAACTCAGCGCTATTAGCAGTGCGGTGTATTGCCGTATACGACACCTCGGTCATTCACAATATAGCACCAATCCCTTCACATTACGGCACTCTAGTCTTCTACAATACGGCGCCCTAGCTCTCTACATTATGGCACCCCAGGCCAGTACCATACACCCGCATCATGGTCAAATAAAGAAATTGAAAGAGCTGAAACTTCCGCCAATCCCCCCCCCCACTTTTCCATACGGCATCCCAATCAGAAAATAACTCGTTTTTAAACTCCCTCGCAATATTTCTTCTTCCTCTTTAAAGGACGGCTTCATCTCCCTCCCCCCATAATGTGGCACCCTATGCCCTCACCCCCACCCCCCACGCACAATCGGCCTGACAGCCTCGATTAGGCCTCGTATCTACTCGTGTCCCTTTAGATTTGTATAATTGTAGGGCGAGCCTCCTCCCGCCGAACCTCGCGTTAGTTCGCTCAATTTCGTTTGGTTTACCCCCAAGGCTCGGTAGTCGGACTCACTAAATAATCGGTCCGGTCAGGGAAACTAGTGTCCGATTACTGAACATAAAGTTAAAACAAAACTGAAAAAAAAATCTGAATGAATTTATTTCAGTCTGGTTTTATTTACCCAGAACAACACTGTGTCTATTCTTGGTGATTGTCTTTAAAAACATTGGATTGATAGTGACAAAAAAAACCAACTAAAGCTGTTGCCAATGAGAAGTGTAATCATGTTTTTTTTCCTTCCTTTCCTTAATCCACGATCATGGCACCCCCAACCCACTTCAATTAACCCAACCCCCATCTTTTCGCACCCCCCCCCCGAACAAGCGCCCCTGTTTTCTAAATATCGTCAATGGTAATTTCTCTCCTGGATGATTGCTCGTCGGATCACGTTAACTATTTTTTACTCTCTTTTCTTCTTTGTTTGTTAAATAGAGAGAGAGAGAGAGAGAGAGAGAGAGAGAGAGAGAGAGAGAGAGAGAGAGAGAGAAACTACCCCTCATCCCCCCTGCGGTCCTTGTCAGATCGGTAGGCACGCCCCTGACATCTAAACGGCAATTTAAATGTTGCTCCAATTATAATTAAATGTTTTTGTATCCCCCCCCCCGGGCCACACTTTCCAGTCCTACCATTTAAAGAAACAACACAAGGAAGTTAACACCCACGGCAATATTCGGCGATGATCGTGCGGCTTTGTCTGACGTAGTACCCGACGACTTATGACGAGCGTCACATGTCTGAGAAACGGGACGTGGCGAGACTTTGGAGGAAGTGAATGTTGTTGTTTTTTCTCTTCTTCTTCTTCTTTCCTGAACAGAGGAGTGTTATTAAGTGGTAGTTGCTCAAACCCTCCGGTCAAAATAATTTGATGACACCAACTGCTAATGTCATCGGTGAATCATGGCATAGTTAATCATTTTGATGTCACCAGTGAATCGCTGGGTAGGCCTAACGTCATCACGTGACCGCAGATTCGCGTCGTCCCTGTAGGGTTTGCTTTGTCTGAAACTGTCTCAAGACACACCAGAATTCTAACAAAACTATATTTAAAAAAAGTTATATAGATGTCTATATCTTAAGTTGTTGGGTGGGGACGGATATCTACAACATCTTGATTGCCTGAACAATTTTTTATTTCGCCCACCCCCACCCCCCTTTTTTCCCCGCGTGGACTCGCCGATAAAATATGGGTAAGAAATTTCAAGGAGCGTTGCTACCCCTCCCTCCTATGCGACCCCCCCCCCTCCCAGAAGCCTGTCGTATTTTCTCTCCCGTCCGCATGTATTAATATATGACTTCTTGTCCAGCGTTGTTTTTTTTTCTTTTTTATAATAGTTTATTTCTAAATGAATTGTAAAAAATTTTAAATGAACTTGAAAAGAGGTTCACAACTGCATCATGAGATACTTCCCCGTGAAACATATTTGACGGGGTTCATGTTTCTCTTCTACGAGTCTTAACGTTTGAAATGCCCTCGCCGAGTCTGCGAATGAGACAGACGGAACGCGAGACAGTTCCTCGGAAAGTGATGAATGCAGAAGATGCGCGCGTGACAAAAGATGGCGAGCTCCCCACCTTTGGGGTAATTACCGACAGCAAAGCTGAAATAGAACGAAACGAAACAAAACCCCCGACGTTTTCTTCTGCTGCGGAAATACAAACCTGATTGACGCCTGACAAAACAAAACATAAGGAATTGAAAACAGTCTGCATCTGGGTTTACCCCCCCCCCAGTCTGCATATGGGTTTACCCCCCCCCCGCCCCGTTCTTTTTCCTTTATTCCATCCCCCACCCCGATCTTATTTTCTCCAAATATTGATCTGTAGTCTAGATCAACTATAGATACAAGATGGCCTCCGTCCGAAGGGAAGATGGAGGTGGGGGGTGGGAGAGGTGGGTAATGAGGTGGGCGGAGACTCCAAGCAATTCTGCTGGGGACAATGATGCGCCATCTTGCCGCGGTCGGTGGCTCCGTATCAACCTTTATGATCAGGGCCGCGGCAAATTAAAGATGGCCTCCTGGCGATAATGAGAGATGGGAGCTGGGAGGTCATGGGGCGGCGGGAGGGGGGTCGTAGCAGGAGGAGGAGGAGGGAGAGGGGGGAGGATGGAAACAAGGATGCATGGGATTAGGATAGGTGGGATAATTGTATGTGATAGGTGGGATAATTGTATGGGATAGGTGGGATAATTGTATGTGATAGGTGGGATAATTGCATGTGATAGGTGGGATAATTGTATGAGATATGTGGGATAATTGTATGTGATAGGTGGGAAAATTGTATGGGATAGGTGGGATAATTGTATGTGATAGGTGGGATAATTGTATGTGATAGGTGGGGTAATTGTATGTGATAGGTGGGATAAGTGTATGGGATAGGTGGGATAATTGTGTGGGATAAGTGTATGTGATAGGTGGGATAATTGCATGTGATAGGTGGGATAATTGTATGTGATAGGTGGGATAAGTGTATGTGATAGGTGGGATAATTGCATGTGATAGGTGGGATAATTGTAAGGGATATGTGGGATACTTGTGTGGGATAAGTGAATGTGATAGGTGGGATAATTGCATGTGATAGGTGGGATAATTGTATGTGATAGGTGGGATAAGTGTATGTGATAGGTGGGATAATTGCATGTGATAGGTGGGATAATTGTATGTGATAGGTGGGATAAGTGTATGTGATAGGTGGGATAATTGCATGTGATAGGTGGGATAATTGTATGGGATAGGTGGGATAAGTGTATGGGATAAGTGTATGTGATAGGTGGGATAATTGTGTGGGATAGTGTGTGTGATATGTGGGATAATTGTATGTGATAGGTGGGATAATTGTATGTGATAGGTGGGATAAGTGTATGTGATAGGCGGGATAATTGCATGTGATAGGTGGGATAATTGTGTGGGATAAGTGTATGTGATAGGTGGGATAATTGTGTGGGATAAGTGTATGTGATAGGTGGGATAATTCCATGTGATAGGTGGGATAATTGCATGTGATAGGTGGGATAAGTGTATGTGATAGGTGGGATAATTGTGTGGGATAGTGTATGTGATAGGTGGGATAATTGCATGTGATAGGTGGGATAATTGTATGTGATAGGTGGGATAAGTGTATGTGATAGTTGGGATAATTGTTTGTGATAGGTGGGATAATTGTATGTGATAGGTGGGATAATTGTATGTGATAGGTGGGATAATTGTATGTGATAGGTGGGATAATTGTATGTGATAGGTGGGATAATTGTATGTGATACGTGGGATAACATATTGGAAATTTCAAAAGTTGACAATAAGATAGATTTGATAACTATAGAATTATGATTTAACTTGAATGTAATTAAGTTCGATTATAATAGTTGGATTTTGTTAAGTGGGATTTCCATAGGTGGGATTACAATAAATAGGAATACCAGAGGTGGGTTAGAAGAGTTGGGATCAGGAAAGATTGGATTAACAAGGTTGGGATTATGAGGATTTAGGAAAGATTATCCGCCAGTGACCACCATCGAATCCCAAGTGATCATCTTATAAACTCAATTTTTAGCAGTTGATTGAGCTTTCATATAACACCATCTTTCGAAGTCGTACTTTTCCACTCTTGCTGGTCTAGTCCGTAGATAACAACACCAGTATGATATAGAGATCATATAGAAACGTATTTTTCTGACAAGTGTGGTAAAGAGATCATATAGAAACGTAGGTTTCTGACAAGTGTGATATAGAGATCATATAGAAACGTAGGTTTCTGACAAATGTGATATAGAGATCATATAGAAACGTAGGTTTCTGACAACTGTGATATAGAGATCATATAGAAACGTAGGTTTCTGACAAGTGTGATACAGAGATCATATAGAAACGTAGGTTTCTGATAAGTTTGATATAGAGATCATATAGAAACGTAGGTTTCTGACAAATGTGATATAGAGATCATATAGAACCATAGGTTTCTGACAAGTGTGGTATAGAGATCATATAGAAACGTAGGTTTCTGACAAGTGTGATATAGACATCATATATAAACGTAGGTGTCTGACGAAAACATCTTCATGTCACCTGTGAATTATGGCAGACGCACACGGCGTTATGGATTCACCCCAGGAAGATAAGACAGCCTCACCTGGACAGGTATTGTTCCGGTCTCCAGGCCAAGCCACCGTATACTTTCACTTCCGGTGATGCGAATAACTAGCGACCTGACGTCCTACCGGGTGCGCGCGCACGTCCACGTGACCCCCCGGTGTCTTCATTTCCTTCCTGAGGCCTTTTTTGTTTTGTTGCTCCCCCCGCCCCCCCCCCGTTCCGTTATTATCAATTTCATTAGTATTCTGAGCATTAAGGAGGACATTCTGTTAATAACGATTTCAACATTGTAATTGATTCTTTAACACCTGGATATGCAGTTGTGTTTATGTTTTTTTCCTGGGAGGCGAATATTACTCAAATGTTACCTCACCTTGGTGAGACCTCTACTAGAATATGCATCTTCTGTATGGGACCCATCCACCAAAGAAAACATTGATAAACTAGAACAAATTCAAAAAAGAGCTGCCAGATTCATTACTGGAGAATATTAAAAACTGACAAGAATAACACCATTAGTTAAATCATTAAACCTTGAAACACTAGAGGATAGAAGAAAAAAGAGCAAAATAGTAATAATACATAAGGCAATTAATTCTAACTTAGAAATACAACACAAATATAACCTAATACAACCCTCAGATAGACATAAGGATAAAAGCACCTTTCTTATTCGGTGTGCAAGAACAAACTCAAGCAAAATTTTTCGTTCTTCCCGTCCGGAATTCGGACGTGGAATGGGTTGTCTGAGAAAAACCAGAGAAAACCAACACTTTATCAACATTTAAAACTCTAATTAAAAATGCAAGACTAGACATAAACCATTAATAAGCGTTGGGCGCAAATAATCTTCTGTATAGAAGGAGCGTCTGTAGCAGATAAGATGTAGATTTACTTATGTTTTTTTTCTAGGAGCCGAATACTACTCAATTGATACTCAAAGAAAGAAAGCTATACAAAAAAAGTAATTAAAAAAAAATATATATATTTTATTTTTTTATAAATTCCTAGAGTTTCATAACTTCTAGTCGTCTGCTAACAGTGCTTCAAGATTCGAACAGTTAACTTACGAATCCAGTTTCGGTTCTCTTTGTTCGACTCCGAGTTCAGAGCGAATGACCAGCGATTATTTCTTGTTTTCGCTATCAGTAAATAAGAGGACTGCAATACTTTCTCCCCTAGACGAGTCCTCGCGGGTTTTCGCCTCGCTAATTTCTGTATCAGACGGATGGTTTTTCCCGGTGAGTTCTTGTGTCAGGCCCTAATAAGCAGGTATCATGCTTGTGGTTTATGGGCCGGACGACGCCTCGGGGCCCCACGAGCACTTTGTCATCAGCCCCGACCTTAGGTTGAAAGAAAGTGGGGGTGGGGTGTGTGGGGGTGGAGTTTGTAACAGAGGCGAAGAAAGACGTGGCGATTCTTGGACATGACAAATATGAAAAAAAATATAACGTGGCTGTTTCTTGTGTTGTTGTTGCTGTTGTTTTTGTTGTTGTTGTTGTTGTTGCTCACGTTGTTGATAGTACTGTCTCTTTTCTTGTTTTTGTTGCTGCTGCGGCTGCTATTTTTGTTGCTGCTGCGGCTGCTATTTTTGTTGCTGCTGCGGCTGCTATTTTTGTTGCTGCTGCGGCTGCTATTTTAGTTGCTGCTGCAGCTGCTATTTTTGTTGCTGCTGCGGCTGCTATTTTTTTTGCTGCTGCGGCTGCTATTTTTGTTGTTGGTGCTGGTGCTATTTTTGCTGTTGCTGTTGCTAGCGTTGTTTACTGCAGAATAATGAGATTTACTTGATAATTGCGTTGGCATAATATCTATAAATATCCCCTTAATTAACGTCACATAAATACCTTTTGACTTCCTGCAAATAAATACGTTCATTTGTGATTTTTAAAATATTAATCCGCTCATAAATTTGACCTCGTGTAAAGTGTGCATATATAGATAACAGTCAACAATTTGACTTCGTGTAAAGTGTGCATATATAGATAACAGTCAACAATTTGACCTCGTGTACAGTGTGCGTGTGTAGATAAACAGTCAGCCGACTTACTTTAGAATCAGTTAAACAGGATTTTCTAGAATTATCAAGTCCAGAAATTGAATTGCCAAAGTGCAGATTCTACCTCTTTCTAGAACCTTCTCGATAGTCCTCAATATATGCACCCCTTAATCAAAGGGGGGATGGTGAGGTGGTGGAAAGGGGGGAGGGGGTTGGCATAACTTTGAACCAAGTTGATTGAAAACACAACGAAAATATCAACCTGGGGCTCTAGGATTATACATTTCAGACATTAAAATTTAAGTTTCGACCTCTCTCTAGAAGATTCTGGATATAGTCAACAACAACTTTTACCAAATTCAAGAGAGATAATGTGGGGGGGGGGAGCAGAAATCAACAACAATTTCAATCAAAACGTAATCCACATTTAAAACATTATTCGTCGCCCCCACCCACCCCTGAACACGTGTAAGGTGTAAATATTTCAAAACTCACCTCCATCTACCATCCCTAATACTACCATCCATACTTCTACCATCTCCCCTACTACCACCCCATAGTCTACCATCCCTACTTCTGCCATCCCTACTTCTGTCATCAGTACTTCTATCATCCCTACTTCTGCCACCCCTACTTCTGCCGTCCCTGATTCTGCCTATCATACTTCTACCATCTTTACTACTACTAACATATATATATATATGTCTGCCATCCCTACTCCTACCACCTCTACTTCTACCATCCCTACTTCTAACATCCCTACTTCTACCATCCCTACTTCTACCATCTCTACTTCTACCATCCCTACTTCTGCTATCCTTATTACTACTACCATCCATACGTCAACCATCCTTACTCCTACCATCCATTTCTACAACTGTGCCTACATCTGCTAACATATGCCTCGGTGGACGAGCTCCATACCTGAATCCTCCCAGCTCTGTCAGCTCTCGCGGAGAATATACTAGCGCGCCAGGGCGTAAATTAAGAGAGCGACACGGCGCACGCTCCCACATTAGACACGCCTATGACAAAAGCCTCCGGGATAATGCTAATAATGGCCGGCGACTCGTGCCTCGGCGTCGGGTGTTGATTTTTTAAATATTTTTTTGGCCCTCGTATCTCCTCGCGGAGTGGAAGCGATACCAAAAATTACTAGTTGCAGACTCGTAAATCAGAAAGAGATAATACGGTGTTAAAAGAAGTGAGGAGAAAATAGGTGGGGCTGACGGGGGGTTCAATTCGGATTGGGGGAAGGGGAGGAGGGAAGTGGTGAGGAATGGATATGTTTTCCGTTGTCATAGAATAAAAGAGTGAAGGAGCTGGGGTTAGGAAGGGTGGGGGGGGGCGGGCGGGGCTACTTAGGTGTGCTGACAACGCATGGTTCCTGTTGTCTATTGTACAACGTGTTGTCGTCACAGGAGATGTGAATAAGATATGGGGGGGGGGCGAATTGAAACGGTTGTCAGGTAGCGACTTCATTTTGTGGTGAGTGCTAAATGTGAGCTATTGCTCAATCAGAAAAGACTTAGCGCTAAACTCAGTGCATTAGTACTTCAGTTGACCCAGATATGGTAATTCCAAATTGTTTGCTAGAGGTCCCCACAGCGTGTCATTGAACGGATTAAGTTGCTGATCAATAAATGTGGGGCTGGTCAAGAAATGTGTGAGTGGTCAAAAAATGTAGGGCTGGTCAAGAAATGGTTGACTGGTCAAGAAATGTGGGGCTGGTCAAGAAATGTGGGCTGGTCAAGAAATATTTGTGAATGGTCAAGAAATGTGGGGCTGGTCAAGAAATGTGGGGCTGGTAAATAAAAAAAAACTTGTGGAGGTAAAGAAATGTGGGGCTGGTCAAGAAAAATACTTGTGGTGGTCAAGAAATGTGGGGCTGTTCCAGAAATATTTGTGGAGGTCAAGTAATGCATTCTAAGAAATTATTTGAATCTTAATTTTTCAATAATTAGTGCACACATACTTGATGCAAGAATTTGTATATATTTTAAACGCAAAGTTTCTTATACTATAAATTAGTTCTGTTAACGATTAATTTAAATTTAATCGTTAACTTTTCAAAAATTAACGATTAATTAATCGTTAATTTTGATTAAAGCCAAAAATTAAAATTTATGATGACATAAGTAACACTTATTTAACGTTCTTGTTGAAAATCTAAATAACACTGGAATGTCTCCTTTATATGTCATCTTTTAACCAACTACGCAAAAGGACAAGTGTGTTGACATTATTTGGTTCAAGTGATGAGTGGGTCTAATTTAAAATATAACCAGCCGAGCTGAGCAATCATTCACACGGAACTGAGGTAACTGGTATACACGAAACGGTCTTGGCAAGGAATGACTTTATCGGCTATCAATATTGATTAAGTTTCCACCAATGTAGAGGGTTAATGGATTCAGGAACTTTTATCTCCATTTTGTAACGCAGTAATTCATAAGAGGAGCTGTCGTCATTTTCTGTCTCTGAGTCAGACTCCATTACTGCCATTAGCTTAATACGCTTTTCATTTGGTATGATAAGTAGGCGAAGTGTTAGAACCATGGTAGGCAAACTTTATCAACATTTTCAAACATTCCCGTCTGTCAATAGTTTTAAACCAAAATGTTCGTGTAATCGTCAGGTAATTATTATTATTATTTTTTTACTTCCAATAATTTGTAAGTGATGGTTCGATTAATCGTTAAAAATAATTTAATCATTAAAAATTTTAACGATTAATCGAGAAATTAATCGTTAATTTCCGCAGCCCTACTAGGTTTGTTCAAAAAAAACTTCCTAAAAATATGCGCATGCTGTTTGTTTGTGCAAGCGTCATATTGTTGTTTACAACTATTTATAGTATTCTCTCTATATTCTCTATTCATGTTCAAATCATCGGGTTGACAGCATCTGCTTCGTTGAAGGAAGTGGTGGATCGGGTGGAAGTGGTGGATTGGACGGAAGTGGTGGATTGGACGGAAGTGGTGGATGGACGGAAGTGGTGGATTGGGACGGAAGTGGTGGATTGGGACGGAAGTGGTGGATTGGACGGAAGTGGTGGATTGGACGGAAGTGGTGGATTGGACGGAAGTGGTGGATTGGACGGAAGTGGTGGATTGGACGGAAGTGGTGGATTGGACGGAAGTGGTGGATTGGACGGAAGTGGTGGATTGGACGGAAGTGGTGGATTGGACGGAAGTGGTGGATTGGACGGGAAGTGGTGGATGGGCGGAAGTGGTGGATTGGGCGGAAGTGGTGGATTGGGCGGAAGTGTGTGGATTGGGACGGAAGTGGTGGATTGGGCGGACGTGGTGGATCGGGACGGAAGTGGTGGATTGGACGGAAGTGGTGGATTGGACCGGAAGTGGTGGATTGGACGGAAGTGGTGGATTGGACGGAAGTGGTGGATTGGACGGAAGTGGTGGATTGGACGGAAGTGGTGGATTGGACGGAAGTGGTGGATTGGACGGAAGTGGTGGATTGGGACGGAAGTGGTGGATTTGCGGACGGGAAGTGGTGGATTGGACGGAAGTGGTGGATTGGACGGAAGTGGTGGATTGGGCGGAAGTGGTGGATTGGACGGAAGTGGTGGATTGGACGGAAGTGGTGGATTGGACGGACGTGGTGGATTGGACGGAAGTGGTGGATTTGGCGGAAGTGGTGGATCGGGCGGAAGTGGTGGATTTTACAACGAATTGTTACCCCAGCTTTTGATTTTTACAGGCGTTCTTGGAGTGGGTTGGTTGAACACACCACCTTAACCAACATTTAAAACTCTGATGAAAATGCAAGACAAGACAAAAAACGTGTGACGCAATAATCTTCTGTATTAAAGGAGCGTCTGTAATATACAACATAAGATAAAATTTTTAAAAGTTTTTAAAAAAACTGTACCATTTTCCCACGTAATAATTTAGATATAAGTGTTACGAAAAAGAAAAAAGAAAAGTTAAATTAAATTTCTATAAAAATAAAAAAATACTTTTTATAATTTATATGAATCGAGACGAAATTTTATAAGAATTCATTTAGCAAAGACACTCGTGTGAGTAATGAGTTTTGTTTACAGAAATTAATAGGAATAAATCATATTCCGTTTGGTCAACACCCTAGTTCCGTACTTTTGGCTCATAGACTCATTGGGTATTTAATCAAATATTACTTTGACTCATTGACTCATTGGGTATTTAATCAAATATTACTTGGACTCATAGACTCGTTGGGTATTTAATCAAATATTACTTTGACTCATTGACTCATTGGGTATTTAATCAAATATTACTTTGACTCATAGACTCGTTGGGTATTTAATCAAATATTACTTTGACTCATAGACTCGTTGGGTATTTAATCAAATATTACTTTGACTCATTGACTCGTTGGGTATTTAATCAAATATTACTTTGACTCATTGACTCATTGGGTATTTAATCAAATATTACTCATATTACAGCACTCAAAATTCAATGTTTTTTTAAAATTATTTTATAACTTCTCATTAATTACCAACCCTCTCCTTAAAGGCAATCAACCCTAGACCAGCGACCTCCTGTAAACCAGCAACCCCCTCTAAATAAACAACCCCCTCTAGACCAGCAACCCCCTCTAGACCAGCAACCCCCTCTAAATAAACAACACCCCTCTAGACCAGCAACCCCCCTCTAGACCAGCAACCCCCTCTAAATACACAACCCCATCTAGACCAGCAACCCCCTCTAGACCAGCAACCCCATCTAAATAAACAACCCCCTCTAGACCAGCAACCCCCTCTAAATAAACAACCCCCTCTAGACCAGCAACCCCCTCTAAATAAACAACCCCCTCTAGACCCGCAACCCTCCATTCAATCCCCCCCCCACCCTTCTGACCATCGTCTGAGCATATTTCAAAGACATCTTCAAAGCCGCCTCATCACTTGCCGCCTTGACCACTGCATTGTCGCCAGTGTCCAGTGTCGCCATGGGTAAGCGTGCCCCATTGTGACGAGCTTGTGGAAAGGCACGTCAGGACGTCCAGTGTTTGGCGACTTACAGGGGTCACTATTGTGGTCAGTGTGCACGCGGGGGGCAGCGCTAAGATCATTCTGTAAAAAACTCCTACGTGCCTCTAGAAAGGTATGGCTCCGTTGCTTGTGGCCAGGGCCTGCACGGATAACAGCAGTTCGGTTTATCCGAAAAGATTTTGTTAATAAGCGGGAATGTTCTATGAATAGGTTTTTTAAAAATTGATAATTGATTCTAGGTAATTATCATAATCACCTTAGAGACATCGCGAGTCGCCTGAAAATATACAAGCTCAAGAATTATCAAAAGATTGATGGCGGGCTATTTTATAATATATAAGATAGAGGAGATTTCCACCGTTCTAAATATTTTAAATAAATAAATTAATTAATTAATCTTTGGCCGAAGGTGAGGCGAGGGGGATTCTGACTAAAGTATAATTTAGCAGACAACGTGGAAGCATATTGGTAGAAGGATCGTCTGTGATAGAATTTTTAGTAAAATTAATCTGTAGCGATAAGTATGCCCCCACCCCCCCCCAAAAAAAAGCTGTAATTTGTAACTCACGATTTTAAGCGGCTATTTTTATATTTTGGTAACGGCGCAACCCTCCCACTTTCGAAACACCACCCAGACCCTTGCGCCTAAAATAGATTGCGTTTCACTCGATCTCATTATTTCTCGTTTAACCGAACCGCCCCCTCTTTGCTCTAAGGCGAACCCCATCTTTCCCTGCAAGTTTTTGATGTATAGGTGAAAGGGCCCTAAGATATTTACCAGGCAACAAAAGCGCCTTTTGTGGGTGTGCGTGCGTGTTTGAGTTTTGTGTATGATCCCCAAACACAGTGTTTGAGTCCCAATCTCCTCGTGTTGACCCCCATCCCAACACGAGCTTCGTCTGGCAACACCGCAGCCCTCAGGAGCTACAGCCCTCGGTGTGATGAGAGCGTCTCGGCGACAGCTCACATGGCGCCTCACTAGATGACAGTGGTGACAACGTCTGCGTCGTCCCCCACATCAACTCAATTTCACAAACAAAACAAAACAATACAAACATCTGAGAATATCTCATATAATGGAAGAGGGGCGGAGGGTCGTGACCAAAACAACGACTGCAAATTAAGCAAGGAATCAAGATTTTTTTATTATTTTTTATCCGAAATAAATTTGAAACTATAGGTCTAAAGGGTTTGTCATTCCTCCGACCGGAAAACGGCATATCTCATTACGAACTATTACTTTTGTTTGAAAGAAAAAAAATTCTCATAAAACAATGTCCTTCAGCAAAAACATAAAACTAAGAAAACTTTTGCACAAATTTTAGTGTTATAAACTTAAAACTATTTCTGTTTGGTGAAGTTTACTAAGCATAAGCTAACTAAATTTAAATTAGAATAATCAAAGATATGTCGAGATTAGTCGCCCAAGTATCCCTGGATATTTGATAAATAGCTCAATTTTAAAAAAAGGCCTCATTGAATACCCTATTATTTCTATGCATAGACGTCATTGCTAAGTGATACGTCATTATTTAGCGTAACGCCATTGTTCAGAGATACGACATTGCTAAGTGATACGTCATTGCTTACTGATAGATCATTTGAAAGGTCCACTCTGTATGAGTGAGTATGAGCGTAAATTAAAATATTGTTTTTAATTTAAATTAGGGCTGCGGAAATTAACGATTAAATTTCTCAATTAATCGTTAAAAAAAGTTTAACGATTAAATTTTTTTAACGTTTAATCGACCCAACACTTATAAATGTACTGGAAGTCAATAAGTAAAACATTTCGGACGATAAATATAAACTAATTTCTGGACGATTACACGAACATTTTGGTTTTAAACTATTGACTGGACGTGAATGATCAAAATATTGATAAAGGTTATTGTGTCCATTGAGAGAAATCGTTTGCCTACCATGCAATGTTCCCTCTAAGTCTAAGCTTCGTTGGTCCGTGTGCAAAGTTTAAAAAAAAACTCGTAGTGCAAATTTGCACAACGTACAGTTTTTGTGCAATATTTTAAGACATTTGCTGCGCGGTGATTCTAAACTCCTGCGTGGCGTCGGTCAAATATCTGCACACCCACGCTGCTTAAAGGGAACATTGCTACCATGGTTTCTAAACACGTCACTTACATATCACCTGCAAACATCTACTACAGTATCGGAAACTTCAGCTGAGACGATCTAAAGCTATGTGAACGATTGTTCAGCTCGGCTGGTTATATTGTCAAGACCCGCTCACCACTTGAACCAAATAATGTCAATACACTTTTCTGTTTGCGTTGTTGGTTAAAAGATGTCATATAAAGAAGACATTCCAGTGTTATTTCGATTTTCGACAAGTACTTTTAATAAATGTTACTCATGACACCATTTCAATTTGTGGCATTAATCGAAATTAACGATTAATTAATCGTTTATTTTTCAAAAGTTAACGATTAAATTTTAATTAATCGTTAACAGACTAATTTAAATAGATTTCGCTGACAGGTAACAAGATGTCTACCTTCACCGAATGTCAAGGTGAACGCATCAGGTAACAACGAAAACGACACCAGCTTTCATAAGATCCTAAATGTGTAAAGGGCGTCAGAAGCCCTGAGCCTAATGCTCTCATATGACGATTTGGTGATCACTTTATTTCATGATGGCGTTACTATTTACTGCAATCATTTTATTTTTATTTTACTAATATTGACCGAGTTTCTCCCTGATGACTGTATTTTACAAAAGTGATTCTCATACACTTGACAATGACATGACTCAATACTCCTCGCCTCCAAGTCGTAAGTCTAAATGTCTTAGAAAAAGAAGTACAGAAACGGAAGACTTGGTTTAAACACTAGACGGCTTAAGCACGAGATGACTTAAACACAATACGACTTAAAAAGAAGACGACTTAAACACAAGACGACTTAAAACACATGGCGAATTAAACGCATGATGACTTAAACGCATGATGACTTAAACACAACACGACTATGTTATCACGCATCCAACCAACTACTCGGAATGGTGTCGAAAATCTTACCGGTGCGAACATCTCGTCAGCTCGGCTTGCTTTCACTTTCAAACACTTAACCCATATTTTGAGAGATCGTGTCGTGACGAAACAATGGGAGCGGCGGGTGAAAGTGTTCCAAAGGGTACACGAGGGGCTCGGAGGAGTGGACTGGGGGCAGACGTAGACCTCACGTACACCCCAAGGGGATTTTGTTTCACGGGCTGTAGAGGAAGTCGTTTGTTAAAGAAGTGCAATTGTTGTTGTTCGTCCCTAATCGGCGACACGCTAAGTCATTGTCAACAACGAGAGGACACACGCCCTTGTGAACCCTAAGAGGACATACGTCATTTTGAACCGAAGAGAACACACGTCATTTTGAAACCCTCAGAGGACACACGTCATTTTGAACCCGAAGAGAACATACGTCATTTTGAACCCGAAGAGAATACACGTCATTTTGAACCCTAAGAGAATACACGTCATTTTGAACCCTAAGAGGACATACGTCACTTTGAACCTTAAGAGGACACACGCAATTTGATAAACTTATTAGGACACTCATCGTTTGGAGTACTAGAAAAATACATGTTACTTTGAGGTCCTGATTGTATCGGATTAGAAAGGCTTGCCCATAAGATTCGCAAGTCCTTACATGACCTATTTTGAATAGTGTCCGTCAGTCGCACTCACTCGTCCGTGTCGGTCAGCCTCACTCACTCGTCTGTGTCCGTCAGTCTCATTCACTCGTCCGTGTCCCTCAGTCTCATTCACTCGTCCGTGTCCGTCAGTCTCATTCACTCGTCGTGTCCGTCAGCCTCACTCACTCGTCCGTGTCAGTCAGTCTCACTCACTCGTCCGTGTCTGTCAGCCTCACTCACTCGTCCGTGTCGTCAGTCTCATTCACTCGTCCGTGTCCCTCAGTCTCACTCACTCGTCCGTGTCTATCAGCCTCACTCACTCGTCTGTGTCGGTCAGCCTCACTCACTCGTCCGTCAGCCTCACTCACTCGTCCTTGTCGTATTGACCCCAGCAACAAAAGTTGACCACGTCGACATGAAACCAACAAGAATGCAGCGCAACACTTGCAGTTTCTGGTTGTTATTGTGTTTTATCCCAACTCTTCCCATTTCTTACCCAATGTCAGGTTTCTCGAGTCTGAATTTCCGCTCATGGCATCACAAGAGAATCTCTTGAGCGCAGTCCTCCAGGCTCGATCTTAACGCGAGAGGTGGACACAGGACACGGTCTCATGTTTGACTCATGACTTGAGGAGTGACGACATGTCATTGCATCATAAAGCAATGATAAACGTAGTGAATCCTGACACGAGGTATGCTTAAAACATGACAAAATAACGGATGATTCACCATGCAGAGACATGGGCGCATCTAGGACTAGTGTTGCAAAGGGGGGGGGGATTTAAGTTTCTCTCTTTCCCCCACAATTTCATAAAAAAAACATCTCGGAAATTTCCCATTTCCATCATAATAACCTCCACCTTTGATGAACCAACGCATAAGCGAACATCAATTTTACGCCTCTGCATTGATATCAGTGACATCATCTAAAATAGACATTTTTTGTTTGTTTCAATAATCATAAGAATAACTCGCGACTATGTTAAGGGGGTAAACCTATAAATAGAACACCACCTTTAAGAAAAAAAACTACCACAAATGGAGATTTGTTTTGTCAACGTTAAGTCAAGAACTTGAAAGTCGAGTTGTTCGCTCCTGCCTCGCGTCACGTAAGCCTGGTGCTAACAGAATGGCTGAGACCTTCAATGTGGCGCTTCGCTCGGGGAGAAATCTCATTTGAAATGAGCCGAGTCATTCATTTCCGAGGAGCCGCCGAGGGAGGTCATTAGGATGTTGTAGACGAAACTCCGCCTCGGAAGAACTCCACACATTAATAAAGATAAACACGAGTTCAAGCTGAAAGGGGTGATACTAAGGAGGTGCATTAGAGGGAGCGGGGATTTCCAAATTTATGCCTTAAGAAAACTTGTAAGTAGAAGGTAGTTTTACGAGCAATGGTATAAACGCAGTGATTGGTACACGATTCTTGTTGGTCGACGGCTAATGACACTGACGCTGATGCTTGTTACAAACAAACAGACAAACATACAACCAACAATGGATTCAATTCTGGTGACTAAGAAAATGTGAAATATGGAAAACACTGACGAAGTGCGAGAGCGGTCACGTGACTTTTATTTTTTTTAAAGTCCTAACACCTTGTGACTCTGAAAGTTTAAATTATTACTCAAAGTAAAAGGTTTAATACTCACATCAAATTTGCTCTCTTAAATGTCTGAGGATCCCTGAAGTCACGTGCATTGGAAAGCAACAGGACACGTGACATGTAAGTGGGTTGTTGTTTTTTTACCTGGGAATGCCAACATAAACAACATTGTTATTATTTTATTTTTTTTAATATCTTGATTTGGACGGTTCTAAATTTTTTTTTGTTCTTGCCACTCGTGTGTTCTCTCAGGAACCTTCATTTGGCCACACTATGTTTATGATATTGATTTCATTCCAGCTTTCTAGCTTATACTTTTATAGTTGCATATGTTTATATATGTATATGCTAGGGCCGGTACTGATTTTTTTTTAATGTTCGATTTTTCGGGGAAAAATTTAATCGATTGATCGATTAATTTCGATAAATTATATTTTTTATAAAGCAACTATAGATCCCGATAAGTTGCGATTCCTTATTTCGCGAAATCGATTAAGTCTGGGTAATTCAATTTCTTACAAATTTTTTGACGTAAAACAGTAAATTCGTCCCGCTATGCAAGAAATAAGTAAGAAAAACTTATTTTGTTTTATGTATTTAGGTCTAAATAAATATTAATAATACGTGGCGAAAATATGTAAGTAACAATAAATAAAAAAATATATATAAATTATTAATTAACTAGTGTATCACCCGTCAAAAATGATGGACGTTTTCAAAATAAATACATTTCAGCATAAAATCTAATTATTTTGAATAAATACACATCTTAATAACAAATAATGTAATACATAACTTTTATATATTTTATTTATTTTAATTTTATCCATTTATTTTCATATTGCAAAATTTTATGTGGAACGTTCGAAAAGAGTTATTTTGGTGCAGTAATTTGGTGCGCTTCTTTCTAAAATTAGTAGCGTCACGGACAGACAGACGTGACATACATTGCAAATTATGTATGTTGATTTGAAAAAATAAAATTAGAAATATTTTCTTAAATTTTAATCGAATTCTAATCGATCAAATTAATTTTAATCGATTAAATTTTTTATGATTAATCGATTAATTAATCGTTAATTTCCGCAGCATATTTGCATATGTATGTTTATTTTTAAAATAGATAAGTTCGGATGACACTTTTAACGAATAGTGTTGAACAAGAAGCAGACTAAAAACCAACTGCTTGATGTGAAATCAGTAACAAACAACATTTCTGTTTACCGCTTTAAAGCACTTGCGCTTGTTTCATATTACGCACGCGGTGCTCATATTTCAGCCTTGACCTATTTATTTTTAAAATTGTATTTGTTAAATTACTAGTATTATTTTTTTGTATGAACGTCACATGTCTTTAAAACTGTCGGCGTCGCCATGTCGGCCAGCACTCGCTAATTGCTCGGCATAAGTGCATGTTCCTCGCGGACAGGGTCGTGTCCCTTGCCAAGGAGGTGGCTGATTTTATGATGCTGCCACGTTTAGGTTTTATGAAGGTACCTCTTCTGGGGGGACAAGTCGTGTTTTTATTATTTTTACTTTTATAAAATGTCATTTAGATTTGTATGTGCGTGGCGGGGAGAGGGGGTCGGGGGTCGAAATGCATATTTTATCTTGTGATTCTAAGTTGATAACTCTAAAAACACTTGAAATTTTGAAAGTTGATAGTGTTGGGGTTGAAAGAGCAAATCCCACCCCAGCTGACTCACTCAGATCCCATGACCGCCCCCACAAAAATTTATTATTTATTTTTAAAGACAAAAAACAACAAATTTTCAAAAAATAATCATAAACAATATGAACAAAAATCCCACCCATCACAAAAGGGGGGGAAAAGTTTTTTTAATCAAATATATTCACGAGGTATTTTAAGGGATTCCTGTGTGTGTGTGTGTGTGTGTGTGTGTGTGTGTGTGTGTGTGTGTGTGTGCGTGTGTCTCTGTGTACGTGCGTGCGTGTGTGTGTGTGTGCGTGTGCGTGTGTGTGTGTGCGTGTGTCTCTGTGTACGTGCGTGTGTGTGTGCGTGCGTGTGCGTGTGTGTGTGTGTGTGTGTGCGTGTGTCTCTGTGTACGTGCGTGCGTGTGTGTGTGTGTGTGTGCGTGTGTCTCTGTGTACGTGCGTGTGTGTGTGTGTGTGTGCGTGTGCGTGTGTGTGTGCGTGTGTGTGTGTGCGTGTGTCTCTGTGTACCTGCGTGTGTGTGTGTGTGTGTGTGCGTGTGTCTCTGTGTACGTGTGTGTGTGTGTGTGTGCGTGTGCGTGTGCGTGTGTGTGTGCGTGTGTGTGTGTGTGCGCGTGCGTGTGTCTCTGTGTACGTGCGTGTGTGTGTGTGTGTGCGTGTGTCTCTGTGTACGTGCGTGTGTGTGTGAGTGTGTGTGTGTGTGCGTGCGTGTGTCTCTGTGTACGTGCGTGTGTGTGTGTGTGTGCGTGTGTCTCTGTGTACGTGCGTGTGTGTGAGTGTGTGTGTGTGTGCGTGCGTGTGTCTCTGTGTACGTGCATGTGTGTGTGTGTGTGCGTGCGTGTGTCTCTGTGTACGTGCGTGCGTGTGAGTGTGTGTGTGTGTGCGCGCGTGTGTCTCTGTGTACGTGCGTGCGTGTGAGTGTGTCTGAGGGGTACATTCTAACTAACCCCTAAGCATGTTGCATGGACTGTACTTAAAGATTAAAATGACTTTAAAGAATCGGTTAAACGCCACAGGTATCAATTGGTTGAACCATTTTCTGCCATGGCGTGACACTGATTCTCACACTATCGACATAGGTCTATTATACAAGCAAATAGCACACGTCGCAAAAAATCATAAAATGATAATTTCATCATATTCCGTCAAATACATTTCAACATTTCAACAGACCGTATTGACATACAGAAGTAGCCAGAGCTAGAGGCAAAACTGACCGAGGAAACGAAAAAAAACCAAATACTGATGCTTATTTAGGATTTGGACCCAAAGGCAATGCATTGTTAAAATGCCCTTGAATTTTATCACTGTCTACATTTACACAAATCTTGCTTTTTTAACAACGGCTTGATAAACGTTTTTTTTCTTCATCTTCTTTAAAAAAAGAATTACAACTGACAAGAACGGGTGTTACTCATTGTTCTCCGAGCTATAAGCCCAGGTAGTGTCAACTCATTTATATTATAAATATTTATTACTTTGTTTAAAATTTGCCTTTATAGCTCTTATAATGTGCTGTAGGTAAAGCTACCTCTAAGATTTTGGAAAAACTAACCAAAAACAATGCCAAAAATGTGATGTTGTAAAAACATATAATTTACTTGGCAGAAAGTGTAAAGCCAAACGAGAAAACAGCTGTAAAAATTGTAACGACAGGCAGAGTAGGTGGTGAAAAAACAGCTCCATGGACCCCGATGATCAAAGGGCCCAAATCTAGGTAGGTGTCGCGACAAAATGTAGACCCTCTGTGGAGCCAGACGACCATCTTAGCGCTGTCGCCTGCACACCGCGTTGAACGTCAGGAGAGCTCCGCGAAGCCATTAGTCTCGGGATTAGCCGGGAAGTCTGCGTGACATACTCGAGGGCAAGAACGGTAACTCTCGAGAGAAAAAAAAGAGTAAAATCTTTTCTTTTTTTTTAAACGCCATATTATCTAAGGCTGTGCCGAGTACTCATATTAATACCCGGAATTATAAAAGATATAGGGGCACGGTGGTCGAGTGGCATGTGCGCTCGGCTGGCGTACCGGTGGTCGCGGGTCCGTATCTCCATGTTCCCGGGGCAAAGGGCGTCCATGAGTCCAACCATCTCCGAATGTGTTAGGGAAGCCTCATATCCGTGGCGTGTAAACGCTGCGTCGCTTGCCAACTGACTAGATATGGTCTGTGGACGAAATAATCTTCTGTATAGAAGGAGGGTCAGCTATAGATAAGACAAGACTACTTTGAGGAATGACCCGTAACAGACAACATCTTTTGTAATTAATTTTTTAAAAACCTTTTTTATTAAAATATTATTATTATTATTATTATTATTATTATTATTATTATTATTAATTGTAAACAGACTGAGCAGACATTTTTATTTCGTTATTGAATTAAGAAAGTAGGTGAAAATGTATACCTTACAATCTTATGAAGTTACAACGGCTTATGTACGAACACTTTTTGATTTCATTCGTAATGTTGTACTATTTATTTTATAGTCACCTTTACGGAGCCTTTAACAGAAAACACATTTTAGTCGCACTCTTATCTTATCTGTTACAGACGCTCCTTCTATACGGAAGATTATTGCGTCCAACCGTTATCCAATCTCGAATCTTTGTTGAAAAAATAAAACTGAGACTCGTCCTGAAAGTAGTGTGTAATAGTTCCATAACCTCAAGGAAAAAAGAATTACACTGAAATAATGACTACATTGTAACGAACGACACAAATAATGTTACCCATAATGTTCCCTCCCTTAATAAAAAACGAACGGGATAATCAATGTTAACATCCTGATTATTTAACACCGGCTCTCGTTCCATCCAGCACTCGCCGTGTCTCGTTACACGAGTTAATGTGCGTCCAACCTAACGGCCTGTTCTCACAGTTTATATAATTACTCGCCGAGGACTGTCGGAGGTCATACTGGGGAATCTCAGGGATGGCTGCGTCATACCAGGGACATCTCAGGCCTGGCTACGTCACACCAGGGACATCTCAGGCTTGGCTACGTCATACCAGGGACATCTCAGGCCTGGCTACGTCATACCAGGGACATCTCAGGCCTGGCTACGTCATACCAGGGACATCTCAGGCCTGGCTACGTCATTCCAGGGACATCTCAGGCCTGGCTACGTCATACCAGGGACATCTCAGGCCTGGCTACGTCATACCAGGGACATCTCAGGCCTGGCTACATCATACCAGGGACATCTCAGGCCTGGCTACGTCATACCAGGGACATCTCGTGCCTGGCTACGTCATACCAGGGACATCTCGGGCCTGGCTACGTCATACCAGGGACATCTCGGGCCTGGCTACGTCATACCAGGGACATCTCAGGCCTGGCTACATCATACCAGGGACATCTCAGGCCTGGCTACATCATACCAGGGACATCTCAGGTCTGGCTACATCATACCAGGGACATCTCAGGCCTGGCTACATCATACTAGGGACATCCCATGTGTGACTACGTCATACCAGGGACATCTCATGTTAGACTACGTCATACCAGGGACATCCCATGTTAGACTACGTCATACCAGGGACATCCCATGTGAGACTACGTCATACCAGGGACATCCCATGTTATATTACGTCATACCAGTGACATCTCATGTTAGACTACGTCATACCAGGGACATCCCATGTTAGACTACGTCATACCAGGGACATATCATGTTAGACTACGTCATACCAGGGACATCTCAGGCCTGGCTACGTCATACCAGGGACATCTGAGGCCTGGCTACGTCCTACACGGGTATTCTAAGGCCCAGTAAATATCTGATGAAGAGTTGCTACTGTGATACCGGGTTAGAGAGTTTAAGACTAAGTTTGTTTAAAAAATAAAAATATTATATATATATATATATATATATATATATATATATATATATATATATATATATATATATATATATATTATATATATATATATATATATATATATATATATATATATATATATATATTATATATATATATATAATAACATGCATTAATGAAAACATATTTATAGTGTTTTATATGTGAGTATGTAGCGGTATGGATGGGGAAGTAGATATTGCACTCGCCTCACAACCGAGGGGCGTGGGATCTAGCCCACGTTAAAGCCACAATAAAAATGTTGATGAATGACTAACGCCAAGAAAGTCCTCCGCTGACTTGGAGAGGAGCTGGGCGCCGCCAAGATCTACCAAGCCCCGAGGAAGTTCTAATGGCAACATTAGAACCCCTTACGACCACGAGGTTATGGGACAAAAAAGTATGTGAATGCTTGTCGCTAGAAGTCAGATACCAACTGTACAAAACAATATATTCGATTGAACGCCTCTACTGCTATTTAAAGGGATGTCCTATCTTTGAGCTCTTTGTCTGATTTGGTCCTTGTGGCGACATTTGTCATGGACGAAATTCTTTTTATTCTCTTACGGTTATGGTTTTTGTCTTTACTGACCATTCTGTTTTAATCTTGCCTTCTCTCTCCGTCTCCTGTCTCTGTCTCTCTCTTTTTCTCTATGTGTCTCTCCCTAACTCTTTTCTAGTCATCCAACTACCACTCTTCAACTATCTCTAGCGAAGTTTCTCTGTCATCCTCATCATCTTTTGATACCATTTCAATGATTCTCTGTCACCCCCTCCTTTATCTCTCTCTCTCTCTCTCTCTCTCTCTCTCTCTCTCTCTCTCTCTCTCTCTCTCTCTCTCTCCTTCTCTTTACCATTATTTTTTAAAATCCTTTTTAAAAAAAATAATAATTTCCTTCACCATTTTATTTTACATGTCTTCATCTTTCTCTCCATTTTTATCACTCTCTTTATCTTTCCGCCCCCCCCCCAACCATACACTTTTAAAAAATGAAAATCGCTCCTCCTCGTGGGCGTCATCCTACCATTCTGTATGACGTCATGACACTTCACGTCACATTTTGGATTTCTTTTTTTTTAAATAAATTTTTTTAAAATGATTTTATAGGTTGTTAAAACTCAATTTTAAAAAAGAAAATCTTTTAATTACTGAAATTGCAAAAATTATTATTTTGACGAGTTAAAATTTATAAATACCATGTATGATGGTGCAAAGTTAAAGAATTTCCTGGCTCGGCTCAATGAAAAAAATGCAACATTAAGAGATGGCCCTGCCCTGTCCGAGGCAGAAGCGAGGGCTCAGTTGGAGGGGGTGGGGTATTTTAATATTTAAAGAAGAAAGGTGGAAAAAATACCACACCGTCCTGTTAACATTTGGAGCGTCTGCGGTACGTTTGTCGGTGGCTTTTCCAGAAGTTGCGCGTTTGATGCGAATTTACCGATGACGGAAACTTAGCACAACACAGGGGGCGCCTGCCAACACTCACAGCTCCCCGCACTCAGCTGCCGTGCTTACGTGCTATAGAGCGCATATGGTGCAGGGGCGGGGGTGGGCTTAAACCCCCCCCTCTCCCCACCCCAAGCCACGTCGGTTCTCCCGTTGTTCATTCTGGAATGTTCCGGGATTGCCAAGGAAAGAATGAGATAGTAGAATAAAAATAACCCCTAGCGGTATTTGAAGACAGGTGTTCTCAAATTGTGATGAGCCTGATCCATCCCATTAATTATTTTTTTTAAGCCTTAAAAAGTGATGACAAAAGATGATGGAATCAGTGTATACGGGACACTGCACGGGGAAGAATTAGTTTCCTTGTCTTCCAGAGATATTGGTCTTTTCTGGGAAGTGAAGCAAAATCAAGATAGCTCGTAGTTTGGCGCTGGTGTTTACTGGTTTCTTGACGGAAAAGATTAACTACTTCCCATGCCATCGAGAGTTACCGTCCTTCATTGAGTAGTACATTTCAATGAGCGCCATCTATACTACACTACACAATTTTGATTTCTGATTTCTCGGCGAAGAAGTTAACAGGAGCAACAACAACAAAAAAAGTCGGTATCTTCATTCAGATTCTAGTGTCCTTAAGTTCGTAGTATCCAAGTAAATAACAACAGCTAACATAAAAATCTATTTAAAAACAAAAATATTTATGCAACAAAGTCATGGCCCTAGGGTAGAGTCCCGAAGTCTTGGGGTCTTATGCCAAACGAGCAACAAAGCCCGTCCAAGGACGTTCCGCCACCGTTCGGTGGCATGTTGTAACTCCCCTCCAACAGCCGTCTCGACCGGCATTACATGTGCATCACGTCAAAAATACTATTCATTATAGTTAAAATAAATAACTCGTAAAAACCGAGCTTTTGACTATAAATCCCAACGCGAATAACTCAAAATAAAGTCTTGGAAGAAATACTGCACCATAAATAACTCGTTTTGAACGTCCGCGTAAACTTGATGTGATTGGCTGTAGGAGTCATGTGTCTTTGAGAGACCAATCGCTATCGATGACGGGACAGAACTTAGCCTTTTATTATATGCCAAATGTTCAGAAAAGTTACAGATACCACATTGTGGCTCACAACGACAAGTCAATGGGTCTCAAAGTCTAGAACAAGGTTTCTGACACACAAAAAAAGGTGGGAGGGGGTGGGGTTCCGCCATCAACATGTCTCCAAAATGTTGATGCCCCTTTAAAAAATATCTAGGAACCCAGGAATTCCCGCCAACTCGTCAAAAGATCATGAATAGGTTGATGTCCTGTGTACAAGCGGAGGCCACGGTGAGGGTATATTACATAAACATCTCCCGACGCACCGCGACATTCCAGCGGACGAGCGAAATAAACCGCCAGCATTAATTAATGATATTCCGGTTTCCTTTTATTTAACCAACGCCAGTAATCACCTGGAGTGGTTTCTCTTGAAAAATCAAGATCAAGGTCGCAGATAAGTGTTGGTGGGGGTCAGAGGTGACCGCACACTGGCGCGCATGGTGTGGATTTAGACAGCGCGGTGGAACCGGTCTGGTCTGGAAACTCATTTTTTTAAAAACAAGGCCTTGTTTACACACAAGATACCAGGGAGAGGGTCGAGGGATAATGTAATGATAATAATTATGATTGTAGCTGGCAGAAGATTTATTCGCTTACAGAATGATTGGAAACAAAAAGGGAGATACGCCGGTCTCCAGCGCGCGCCCCGGGTGTGATAATCGGAGGGGAAATCTGGGAGATGTGCCATTTCCTGTGTCAGCAGAACTCAGAATGCAAGTAGATCAGAATACAAGTAGATCAGAATACAAGTAAGTCAGAATACAAGTAGTTTCAGAATACAAGTACTGTAGTTCGGAATACAAGTAGTACAGATAGAGGTAGTTCAGAATACAGCTAGTTCAGAATACAAGTAATTCAGAAAACAAGTAGTTCAGAATACAAGTAGTTCAGAAAACAAGTCTTGTTCAGAACACAAGTCTTTAAAAAAAGTCTTTAAAAATAGATTAACTGTCAAGTAAATTGTTTCCAGTCTAATTCCAAAGAATATCAGACTATGTTATGAGTTTCAAATAATTCCTTAGATGAAATAAGAAGTGGGCTATTGTGTAATTAACGGACTGACTGCCTGACGGGTAATCGTTTTTATTTTGGAATGAGCTATGTCCAGCTACTTGCTGTGTTTTGAATTGGGACCGGTTTTTGATGATATTCATCAGTGGGAAAAAAAGCTGTTCCCACTTCTAGGAGTTTGAATTTGCAATGGTTATTTTTTTTCTTATTTATACCCAGAGGAAAATATAAAATTTATACATTACAAAAAATAATTTACAACATAACAAGTCAATAAATAGAAGTAAAAAAAAAGATTTTTAAAAACCACGTTTATATAAGCGGACTAAAACGAAGAAAATAATTTAAAACTTATTAGTTCAAGTACTTCGATTTAATATGACTAAAAACGTGGGGCGGGCGCTTATGAGGTTTAACATATGCGGTTCACTCATTCTCTCACTTATAGATCTCTCTTTTGCCTTCTAAATTAGAAATCTTTAATTTTTATACCAAACACCCACCCCACGTTTTTAGTCATAATAAATCGAAGTACTTGAACTAATCCGTTTTAAATTATTTTCTTCTTTTTAGTCCGCTTATGAAAACGTGGATTTTAAAAATCTTTTTTTTACTTCTATTTATTTTATTCTTTTTAGTCCACCTATAACAACCTTGTTTTTAAAAATATTTTTTACCTCTATTTATTTTACCAAACACCTCACAAGCGCCCGCCCAACGTTTTAAAAACATTGTGATGTGGTCACGGGGCGAACTCACAGATGTCAACAAAAGCCGACGGTACAGATGCTTTTATATAGACTATAGATAAACTTAAAAGTTCAATAATTTAATAACGGTACATTTGATCGATCTGAAATTTTGATACAATGCATTGTCATCCAAGATCTATATGTGGTAAAATTTTCAGATCTCTAGGACCATCAGAAGTGGTTCAATTTTACGTTGGCAGATTTGAAAAAATCTTGGACAATGACAATGCCCAACGAAAGCGAGTTAATAAAAACGTGGTAATAAAAAAATTGAAAGTTTAGAGCTATCTAATGTATCTACTGTTTAAAATACAAAATATATCTATTTCAAAATTATAATTCATAAAGTTGCTTATTGTTTTCGAATAATTTTTTTAATGCAAAAATAACCTGAACTTAAAGTAGGTAAAAAAACAAAAAAAAACAACAAAAAAAACTCTAATACGATTTACCCATTTGAAACACTTCATTTTACCCCTTCGCTATCTAATGTCTATATAACCATCTCATTTTTGTTTCTGTATTCGCCCCTGATCGCCAGCCCTGAGATTACATTGACAGATTTTTCGACGCCGGCCCAACGTTTCGGCGGTGTTGTTGCTAATGCCGACAACAACGTCATTTAATACCTGGCCCGTCAAAGCGTTCATTAACTCCTAGACTCCTGTTGACCACGAGTTTGCTCCCGGCCCGTCACCGGTGTTGGTACGCGAGTTTGTACCCCATGTTTGCATCCAGGACCGAGCGCGCCGCCGAGTGTTGTCTAACCGCACAGACGACGTCATAGTTGTCGCAGCTCCTATTCTTTTTTTTTCCGGCGGTTGCTTTGAGGTTGACGAAGACTTTAGTGCGGCCACGGCGGATCCAACACGAGTAGTATTAACAATGTATAATTTGTATAAATGAAAATATCAACATTAATCAAGATCATAATCACAAGCAACACCACCAATAACATCTAGAAATGAGAGCTTCGTATGCGTGTTGTACTATTTTTTGCTGGGGTCCTTTCTTTCACTCTTTCTTTTATAGTTGTCAAAAGTTACTTCACTAAATAAATTGTTGCAACTAAATTTTAGAGTGCTTACAATAATATACCATTAAAATATTTTTCAAAAACTGCGTGGAGGAGCCCTTGAAAAAGTAAGAGTTGGGGTCTCAGATCTGCCCTGTTGTATTCTACTCTTGATAGTGAGCATGCAATGATAGGTGAGGCTTTTTTAGTTAATGGGCGCCCCACTACTTCTGTTACTATTCACATCAATGGCGTCACTAGGGAGGTGGGGGGCTGGGCCTCCCCGGGTGACGACACCTTCAAGGGGAGGGGGGGGTGTATGACACCAAAATTTAACATTTTACTGTGTACGATTTTATGTCAAAAAAAAAGAAGACACATTTATTTCACCTAGAAAGAAATTACGAAATACAATGAAATACGTTAGACGCGAAAAAAATTTTAATAAATAAAATATCGTTAACATGCAATAATAAAACAGTCCCAACAAAAAATAAAACATGTACGGAAAAAAGAAGAAGAAAAACAACCCGTAAAAACAAAGTTTTTGACTATAAATCCCTTATATATGAGACAGAACTAAAAGTATTGGTTATGTTCAATGTAATACCCATCGCACTGTTTCATCTTTTTAAATCCTTTATATTAACTCGTGGTGTCTGCGGCCGCCCGCCCGACCGACCGACCGACCGCCCTTGTCGCCAAAATGTTTGAGCGATTTTTAACCCACTTGCTCGTAAGCTAGCGAGCTGAAATTTTGCAGGCAGTTTTGTACCAATGATAAAAACAATGTATCAAAATTTCAGATCGATCGCATGTACCGTAATTAAATTATTGATTTTTTAGATTATTTTATTTATTCCTATGTATCATGCTATTTTTTGAGATAGAGCGTCGCGGTGCGTATTATATTGAACAACCTTTCTGTCGCGCTATAAGGTGCGTATTTTATTGACAGCTCTTTTTATAAACATATTCCTGATCGGTGCGCATTATATTAAACATGTTTTACGACACAACTGCAATTTTGTATTTTGGATGGTCTGGCGCTGCGTATTATAATGAACATTCTTTTAATTACTTCTCGTACATAAAGGATTTATAGTCAAAAACTTGTTTTTTTTAACGAGTTTTTAAAATTATTTTTGTAATATAATTCATGTTGTAAGGAAATGTTTTTCTCTTTTTTTTAATACTTTTTTATGTCATTAACTCATTAACTGTTACATTTTGTTACATCATTGTAAGAACAGTTGTTTACTGTATATATATATATATATATATATATATATTAGGGCTGTGAAATTAACGATTAATTTCTCGATTAATCGTTAAAAATTTTCATCAATTAAAATTATTTTAATCGATAAAAATTCGATTAAATTTTAAAAAAATATTTATGATATTTAAAAAAAAATTTATTAATAAATAATTAGTTATTAATAATTAATAATAATTTATATATTTTTTTACGTACAAACTTCTCCCGCGTAATATTATAATTTATTTTATTACTTTATGTGGACCGGCAGACGTCAACTGAAAAATGGCTGACAGCATCAGCGCAGTTAAATTTAAACATATAACTAGAAAGTTGAGCAAAATTTTTATTTTTAAGCTAACTGCGGATGGCAAAATCGAAGATGGTGAAAAAGTTTACTGTGTTCACTGCCATAAACAATTCTCTTTTAAAGGATCAAATACATCGATGACGTACCACCTTCAAACATCCGATCAAGTATCAACACATTGTCATAAAATTTAGTTCAAAATATTCCGAATTTCCAATGTCCGTGAGAAATGTTCAGTTTAATGACGTCATAAATTTCTATTTTTGCTTTAATAGAAATTATCGATTAATTAATCGATAATTATTCAAAAGTTGACAATTAAATTTAAATTAATCGATAACTGCCCTAATTATTAAACAATACAATTTGCAATTGTCACGCAAGTAGTGTCTGTCAGTCAGTCCTGGCGCTACTAATTTTAGAAAGCAGGGAAAACCAAATTACTGCACCAATGCATCAAAAGGTGTGCAAATTAAATATGCGCTGTAAAAAATTATTATATGACGTCATTGTTTTCGCTCATATTTTAATTTTGGAAAAGGGATCAATGTAAAAAGAGTATTTGATGATGGTTAATTATAAAATGGAAAAAAAGGGCACCGCAGGCGCCCTGCAACCCCTATTATAAAATACTTCAGAAAGTTTAATATTTCGTAATTATCAAACAAGGACAAGTTAGTTGGGCTTTTGAAAAACGTCGGCGCCTTAGGCGCCCTAAAAAACTTCATTTTTTATAAAATAAATAGATTTCAGCTGAAAACTTCCGTCATTTTTGACGGGTGTACGCTAGTATATATATATATATATATATATATATATATATATATATATGGTTAATGTTCCCGCTTACACTGAAATTCGAGTTACGACGTTTCTTAAGATCGGATCAACGCCGTAATGTGCTCTAAGAAACTTAATTTATCAGAACCGCAACTGTGCAACTGCAGCGAGGAATTTTTTGACCTTGAAAAAACGTCTTGTCTGACCATTATATAGCATATTATTGAAGATATAATCTGTTATATTCAAGTGTTTTGTCTACATTTCATAATTGAAAAATCTTGCAGCAGTAAAGATAAGCAAGTGAATCCTTCATTCAATTTTGTAAAGAGAATTTAATTGAATTATTTTTCAGTCAAAATGCCACGTTATACCTTTTCCGGCTTAAATAATCCTGCTATATAATAAAAGGCAATTTTCTGTCCGTTCTGTCCGGTCCTCGATAGCGATTGGTCTCTCAAACACATATGACTCCTACGGCCAATCATATTGAACACGTTTACGCGTACGTTCAATTCAAGTTATTTGGATGCGCGTTGGGATTTATAGTCAAAAGCTACGTTTTTACGGGTTATTTATTTTAACTATAATGAATAGTATTTTTGACGAGATGCACATGTATGCCGGTCGAGACGGCTGTTGGGGGGAGGGGGGGGAGTTACAACAACATTAAAGAGCTCACGAGGAAAGAGCGATGACAAACATAAGAGCGCTATACCTCGTTGGTAGTCCATCTTGAAACATTAGCATCTTTTAGAACAATCGCCTCCAAGCTTCATCTGCGCTCTTTTTTTGTGTTCTATTTCACGGGTCATCGTCACGAAATTAATTAGTAAGTTACACTAAGTACTGGCGTCACTAGAGGGGGGTGAGGGGGTGCTGACCGCATCGGATGACACCATCATCACAAGGGGTGACACAAAAATGTAAAATTCTGTATGTTCCCTTTATTTGGCACTGGAAAACTCGAAGGAGCTCTATGGGTTAGGGGGCCATCCATAAATGACGTCACGTGCCTAGGGGGGAAGGGGGTCACGCATCTGTGACGATGTGTGACGAGGGGGGGTGTTTAAAAAGTGTGACGTCAGATAAAAAACGCGCAATTTAAATAAAAGTTTCAATTAAATATTTTATTGTTTACAATGTATTTAACAATGTTTTAAATGGCTTCACGTGTTTTACGATATTAGATTGCAGACTTACACTAAATAGATATTTAAATGACAAATAATAATCAGCAACATGCTAATTTTTAATTAGAAAATACGGCTTTAAGGGAGGGGGGGTAAATCTTTGTGACGTCATATAGCAGGGAGGTATATGTTTTTGTGACAAGGTGGGGGGGGGGTAAAAATCGGCCACCATCGCATGACGTCATTTATCGAGGGCCCTATCGACGCCTCTGATTCACATAACTGTCACATGGCAGTAAAATGACTGTCCTAAGTCCTAAGTCGACATGTCTTTGCAAGTTAGCAGTACTACGCGTATGTGTCTTCGGCTTTTTAGTAAAATGTATTTACTCTAAATTGTTTTTTGAGATTTTATTATTATTGTTTCTTGTGAATTAAACCTGGCACTGAATCGATGAGTAAAAATACTGACATAATATTTGAGTGTATTTTTATTCCATTAACATCTATTAGTACAGGGCCGATTTGAAAGGGGCCGTTGTGTCGGTACAGTTTTGACAAGGCCGTTTTGTCCAGGGCCGTTTTGACTGGTCACCCAACTTTCCATGTCATCCAGAGTTGCCTTTCTTTATTGGCGCCGAATATTTCTGTAACCACCATCTTCGTTGTGCAACCAAGTTTCACTTTCTGCAGGGGCGTCACTAGGGTTGGTGCCTACCAGTGGGGTAGCTCATGGTGCCCCCCCCTCACGACTTACCACATAGACCTCCTCCGAGTCTGCCAGTGACAAATAACGGGAACATAGAGATGTTTATTTTTTGGTGTCACCTCTTGTAAAGGTGTCACTCGGTGCAGTGCGCACCCTCTTAGTGACACCTCTGGCCTTCTGCTTTCTCGGTGAAAAAGAATAACTAGGGGAAAAGCAACGTTTACTTCATTCACCTTCTGTGTACGGTAATGATTCAGCGTAAGTGTTGTGTACATCAAATGTTGTGTACATCAAATGTTGTGTACATCAAATGTTGTGTACATCAAATGTTGTGTACATCAAATGTTGTGTACATCAAATGTTGTGTACATCAAATGTTGTGTACATCAAATGTTCACATCCCATTAAACAACACGTGAGATACCTCAAGAAACCGTTTTTAAAAAGAAACAAATTATTTGGTTATTATTTAGCACTAAATTATTTCTCTTTATTAAATAATTATAATAATTGGTGGTTTTTAGCGTATTATAATTGGTGGTTATTTAGTGTGTAATAATTGGTGGTTATTAAATGTATTATAATTGGTGGTTTTTTGGCGTATTATAATTGGTGGTTATTTAATGTAGTATGATTGGTGGTTATTTGGCGTATTATAATTAGTGTTTATTTAATGTATTATAATTGGTGGTTATTTAATGTATTATAATTGGTGGTTATTTAATGTATTATAATTGGTGGTTATTTAATGTATTATAATTGGTGGTTATTTAATGTATTATAATTGGTGGTTATTTAATGTATTATAATTGGTGGTTATTTAATGTATTATAATTGGTGGTTATTTAATGTATTATAATTGGTGGTTATTCAATGTATTATAATTGGTGGTTATTTAATGTATTATAATTGGTGGTTATTTAATGTATTATAATTGGTGGTTATTTAATGTATTATAATTGGTGGTTATTTAATGTATTATAATTGGTGGTTATTTAATGTATTATAATTGGTGGTTATTTAATGTATTATAATTGGTGGTTATTTAATGTATTATAATTGGTGGTTATTCAATGTATTATAATTGGTGGTTATTTAATGTATTATAATTGGTGGTTATTTAATGTATTATAATTTGTGGTTATTTCACACACTTCCTGAGATACTCTAAGACACTCCAAGTTACCCGGATGCTGTTACCAAATTCTGCGCTAAATTAAGATAAAGGTTTTTAAGCTTGGTAATCTTGCATTTTGTATTTTGGTAATTAAAATATTGATGTTTTGAAACTGCGGTGTAAAAGGTAATGGGAAATTTAAATATTAATTTTGTTGAGGAGTCTGAAAGAAATTATGCGGCTGCAAGCACTATTTGAAGTGTGTTTCCTGTATATATATATATATATACTAGGGGCAAGTACCCGGCTCCCGCCCGGGTTTAACAACAACAGCAACAAAACAAAAACAACAACAAAACAACAAAAACAAAACAACAACAAAAACAACAAAAACAACAAAAACAAAACAACAACAAAAACAACAAAAACAACAACAAAACAACAAAAACAACAACAACAAAAACAACAACAAAACAAAAACAAAACAACAACAAAACAACAACTACAACAACAACAACAAAACAACAACTACAACAACAACAGCAACAACAACAAAGCAACAACAACAAAACAACAAATACAACAGCAACAACAACAAAGCAACAACAACATGAAGGACATTGTCGTCGCAGGGCAAGGGATGTGGACAACAACAACAACAGCAAAAACAACACAAAAGCAGCAACAGCAACAACAACAGCAACAACAACAAAAACAACAACAGCAACAACAACAAAAACAAAACAACAACAAAAACATCAACAACAAAACAACAACAAAACAACAACTACAACAACAACAGCAACAACAACAAAGCAACAACAACAAAACAACAACAACAACAACAACAACAAAAGCAACAACAACAAAAAAAATTATTTTATGGCGATAATCGCCTTCTTGTTAATCTCGACACCAAAATGTTTATTAATTTGCGTCATTATTTTACGTCTTAATTTTCAATAATTTTTATTTTATATAGCTCATATAGGGAAAAACTACATTTTGGGCCCCCGGGCCCCAGTATCTTATATATATGGAACGAAACCTGTTTAATAACCTTTCCGGTATAATTTTGTGTACGTGTACCAAATTTCACGTTATTTGGTTGTCTGGATCTTGAGTTATTAGGGAACAGACAGACAACAAATGCGGCTTATATATATACTAGGGGCAAGTACCCGGCTCCCGCCCGGGTTTAACAACAACATCAAAAAAACAAAAACAACAACAAAACAACAACAACAAAAACAAAAACAAAACAACAACAAAACAACAACAACAAAGCAACAACAACAAAACAACAAATACAACAGCAACAACAACAAAGCAACAACAACATGAAGGACATTGTCGTCGCAGGGCAAGGGATGTGGACAACAACAACAACAGCAAAAACAACACAAAAGCAACAACAGCAACAACAACAGCAACAACAACAAAAACAACAACAGCAACAACAACAAAAACAAAACAACAACAAAAACATCAACAACAAAACAACAACAACAACAACAACAACAACAACAACAGCAACAACAACAAAACAACAACTACAACAACAAAAGCAACAACAACAAAGCAACAACAACAAAAAAATTATTTTATGGCGATAATCGCCTTCTTGTTAATCTCGACACCAAAATGTTTATTAATTTGCGTCATTATTTTACGTCTTAATTTTCAATAATTTTTATTTTATATAGCTCATATAGGGAAAAACTACATTTTGGGCCCCCGGGCCCCAGTATCTTATATATAAGGAACGAAACCTGTTTAATAACCTTTCCGGTATAATTTTGTGTACGTGTACCAAATTTCACGTTATTTGGTTGTCTGGATCTTGAGTTATTAGGGAACAGACAGACAACCAGACAGACAACAAATGCGTCTTATATATATAGAGAATAGATATTATATATATATATACTAGGGGCAAGTACCCGGCTTCGCCCGGGTTTAACAACAGCAGCAACAACAACAAAAACAACAACAGCAACAAAACAACAAAAACAAACAACAAAAACAAAACAACAACTACAACAACAACAGCAACAACAACAAAGCAACAACAACAAAACAACAACTACAACAACAACAGCAACAACAACAGCAACAACAACAAAACCAACAACAGAAACAGCAACAGCAACAAAACAACAAAAACAAAACAACAACAAAAAAACAACAAAATCAACAACAAAACAACAATAAAACAACTACAACAACAACAGCAACAACAACAAAGCAACAACAACAGCAACAACAACAGCAACAACAACAAAAACAACAACAGCAACAACAACAAAAACAAAACAACAACAAAAAAATCAACAACAAAACAACGACAAAACAACAACAAAACAACAACTACAACAACAACAACAGCAACAACAAAAAAGCAACAACAACAAAACAACAACAACAACAACAAAAGCAACAACAACAAAAAAATTATTTTATGGCGATAATCGCCTTCTTGTTAATCTCGACACCAAAATGTTTATTAATTTGCGTCATTATTTTACGTCTTAATTTTCAATAATTTTTATTTTATATAGCTCATATAGGGAAAAACTACATTTTGGGCCCCCGGGCCCCAGTATCTTATATATATGGAACGAAACCTGTTTAATAACCTTTCCGGTATAATTTTGTGTACGTGTACCAAATTTCACGTTATTTGGTTGTCTGGATCTTGAGTTATTAGGGAACAGACAGACAACCAGACAGACAACAAATGCGTCTTATATATATA